>JAVRRU010000065.1:0-57213 GCA_035928005.1 Exophiala sp. CCFEE 6388
TGAACGTTTGTTCCGCCTAGATGGTTTGAGGGTATTTGTGCCTTGAGTGTACTGGTAGCCTATGACAGAAACCACGTACCAGCAGGTTGACCAATATGGCCGGATGCAAGGTCCCGCCCGTTCTGTGGATCAATCAATTGGGCATCGTGTGCTCCTTGCTGGCGTGTAGGTATATGAAAACTAGGCTGAAACAACCAACAAGGCCGCATGAATTGAAGATCCTCAAGATCATAATGTTGTTTACATGAGTGGTGCAGGATTAGATACTGTTAGATCGTGTGGTGAGTAATTTTGGCTAGCGCTGGCCTAAAGAGGACTTCTCTTCGATCTATGGTCCGGGTGGTGACGCAGCCCACATATTGAGCTGGCTTGATGCTTGCAGGCAGCTCGTAGCAGAGACTATGTGCCACGACGGCGACATTGCGCAATCAGTATACCTGTCCGCTCTACTGGCAGAGATCCGCTCTCGACACCCATTCAATTTTCCGCCCGAGCCATTTGCCAGTCTTGCAGCTCTTAGAGAGACACTTGAAGCATTGGAGACCTCGACTCCTGAAACCAAACCTCCACTGACTGCAAGTCAAGAGCGATTGATGCAACCGATTTTCGGATATATGGGTAGCTTGTGGCCTAATCGAGTTTCCTATTCCACTATCGGCGGGCGCTTCGGAGTCGTATTTGAACTAGTATTGGGAGCGGATGTACAAGATCATCGATCTACAACCTATGAGAGGCAGGAGTGCGAGGAAACGTTCCCGAGCTAAATCTACCGCGTTGTAGGTGTTGGCTTGTAGCGCAGTCCTGCACTCTTGTAGGCGCCTCTCTTTCTCTCCAACCCCTCAGGATATTGCATGCTGAAGCCATTACGCATGAGCGCTTGACTGATGTAGAGTTCGTCTCTTAGTACTCGGACGCTACGCGCTATCTCCGCTTCTGCTGCCTGCTTGACTATGTGCACTTCGGCTTCTTGACTGCACGCGATTTTGACACGGCTCGTGTTTTTCGCTCCTACACTGCTGTAGAGGAACCCTAGATGGTTGACCGTATTGAGCGTGGATGTATGACATGCACCTGATCTTTCTTCGTAGCCTTGCAACGCGCGCTGATACATCTCCCCCGCCTCATGTAGCTTACCTTGCCCCTAGTAGAGGACGCCTAGGTTGTTGACTGTGTCGAGTGTCGAAATATGATCCGCACCTAACCTCTTCTGTTTGCCTTGTAGTGCCCGTAACAACAATTTTTCCGCCGCCTTAACTTCGTGAGGGTTATACAATACCCAGGTTGCCAAGCGAAAAGCCGCTGCCGTGGCCGCCGTTGCTGCCGCGTATGGCTGCTACCTTTTATTCTTGTGCAAGTTAACGTAGTCACAGATCCCGCGGATCGCCAGACACGGGAATGAGTCCATTAGTCCCCTTAAGCAAAGCTTTTAGGTATACTCGCTTAGGCATAATTTTAGTCCCCTTAAGCAAGCTTTTAGGTATACTCGCTTAGGCATAATTTTAGCCCCCTATAAGCATGGCGTCCAGGAATTTGTCGTCAGTCAAGTCAATTCCTGTCTTTTGAAGTTGTGTCGGTCAGAGCATTTGGTTCACACCTCGGTACTTGTATGTTCCAATCTACGACGATTACATAGCGATGCCGAGAGACGTGACTGGTTTCCACACGACGGCAATCGACAGCTTATCAGGGGACGAGCCTTGGCAGAGGGTGTCTGACGACTTGTACAAGTCGGGAAACTGTTCTAATAGCTAGCTCAATGTTTCCTGCCGCGCCGGGAAGACCTCCCCCAATCTGGTAAGACAGCTGCCATGCTCATCTCATAAGTTCATCCCGTTCACTGGTACCCATATACATTCTGTGCCGTTGCTGAACTTAAAAACCTCCACAGCTCCCCAATGTGGCAACTGTTTAGGGCTGGAAGTCTCTAGGAGTGGCAAACTCCATCCTAGGCCGGCGGTCCCTCGCGCTAGATCCACCTTTTATGGGAAGAAAGCGTCCCTGCCCTCTGCCCCTTGACTAACAGCGCAGTTCGATGTGAGGTCTAAATACATACACTTACACTTTGTCGACAGTAATATATGCACTTCTCAGAACTCTGGTGTCACGATGGAAATCTTCTCCTCAGGTCTCATCTGTGGCGTAGCTGAATTCATGATCGAGGCCACGCCATCGGGGTCGTAGACTCCAGGCTTGCACCAAGAGCATGGAAGATCTTGGGTCTACTAAGCTCATCTCGAGCTCCCCTCTTGCAATCCCAAAGCATAAAGTCAAGCACTTCCGACCAGACTTTCAGAGTTTGTTTTGCTCTTCGATTCTTCAGGTCGAAGCCGTTTTCTTCATCTGGCCGGGTAACGGTCCCACCTCAGCACCATAGCAATGTTCAGATCATTCCTGGTTTCTGCCCTTGTCGGGTATGCTACAATCACACAAGCGGTACCTCTTGAGGAACGCGCAGCTGCGGTTTGTGGTAGCGGCATCTATGGCGAGCTGGCCCCAATCCTCGCACCGTATCACATTGCCCAGGCATTCTGCTCTGCTGCGTTCCCAGTCTCCAGAGCATGTAGAAGATTATTATAACTGGAGTGTGGGCAAATCCTTTTTGGAGCACTTTCCTGAGGTTGCGGGACGAATCAGGATACTCGACTGATAAAACTGAACTAAGATCACTAGAAGGGCCGCACTTTGGGACATAGAAGGTTGGCACTTTGGGACAAGCTGTAAGCATTCTGGAACCATGCAGCTGCCAAGATGGGCGGTACTCTAAATTGAATTAATGAGAAGTCGCCGCGGTATCTTCGGTACCTGTGCAAGTCATGCAAGGGCGAAATGAGACACCTGTAAGGGTGTAACACGTCAACAGCTCCTGTCTCAGTCCGCCTTGCGACGACGAGGTCAAGACATGCGCACGGGACCTGTAGGGCATCTATATAGTAGCCTACGAGGCCGCAACCATTAGACAGAAAACAGTGCTCTTTACGACCTCAAACGGGTCCGCCTGGGACGGGAAAGTCGAGCATGAGTTTCGCCTTGGCTGGTGTTTTTGGGCTCCCGATTTTCTGTCTGTCGCTGAGCGACTCTAGCATGACCAAGGAAGATATGAAATCGCTCTTGAATATGCTTTCACCCTGGTGCATTGTTCTCCTAGAAGATATCGATTCTGCTGGAGTCTCCCGGCAAAGGACCCAAAGGAGTGACAAGGGGATCCCTATATCCAAAGAGTCGGCCAAGTACGTGGATCAAAAGTCGTCGGAGGACAGGGCTCCTTCGGGCGACTTACAAAGACCAAGCGACAGCAAAATTAGCTTGTCTGGCCTGCTCAACGCTATTGACGGCGTAGCGGCTGCCGAAGGCCGAGTTCTTATCATGACCACCAATTACCGTGATCAGCTGGACGAAGCCCTCGTCCGTCCTGGACGGGTAGACATGACGTGAATCTCGATGTCAGTATCGTTGCTCCGGTCGATGCACACCGCTGGATGGCAGCGTCCATCCCGTGGTGCCAGTTGACGCTCCAGTGGCAGTTGACAAGGGGTGTGAGCCAGTCACGCAGGCGATGGATAGAAGCATCTCGTACTGGGGCACCGGATATCAGAGTCAGCCTAATGCGTTCTATGGGGCATGACAGACGTAACATTGGTATGGTCTCAATGGCAGGAATGTGCGGAACTCTGCACTGATCTGGCGTCGGCTTCATCATATCCGGGACCTTTTGGTAGTGCTCGGGCGTGGGGACCAGGAGCCACTAGTGACAATCAGCTGGTGGACATTCTATCTCCGGGCGCACGTCTCTGACTTTTCCTGACGGGCTGTCCTCAGGACGCGTGCCGTGTGCAATGTGCCGTGTAAATTGTGAGAAGTCTTTATGGGAAGGATGATTTGGCCTGATCAGGTAGGCAGAACAAGTTGTGAAGTAGTCGTGGCGGCTGATGGATCTGAATACCGTGGAAGCGACCACGGCACTGACGATGATGTGGAGTACGACGATCCAGGATCGTTTCTAGGCTCAATTGTAGAATTTGCATCATCTCGAGATTATGGTAAATCGCGTATACGCATTTGCAAGGATGGGTTCAGCAAGGCCACCGCATTTGACCGCTCCCTTATGCCGACTAACGGAATGATTTATATGGTTGTGGCGTACACATAAAGAGTCACGCACCCCCGACCCCAATATGGCCCCAGTCTGACCCAGTGACCCATTCTCCGTTGCATGCTATTCTCTGATCAATCCAGAGATACCGATTGGTAAACCGCGGCCAGAGAGCCAGGCCACGGATTCTGACAACTGTCGTGTAGCGCCTCCTGAAGGTTCAGTTGTTCCAGGAAATAGGCTTTACGCGGTTGGAAGAAGCAAGCTTCCCAACCGGTCACATCGGTGAGGCTTTCGGGTAGCTGGACGGAGGTTGGAACTGTACAGCAGCTTGTGTCCAGAATGAAGTCGATATCAATAGATGGAGCGATGTGCTCGTTGTAGTTGGGTGCCACTAATGGAGATGCCGATGTGTTGGGCATAGAAGGTGAGATCTGCGGTAATGCCTGCATCTGCAACGTGCCCGTGTCCATGCTCTGGTCCAATTCCAGCTCGCTCATTAACGGTGAATGCAGCGATGGACTCGTAGATGACATCTGGTCACATGTGGACGGCAGTATAGACAAGGAGGGTCTTGAAGCTGTTGCATGTTCTTCTTGGGTAGCGTCCGACTGTGCTGGAGGGGTGATTAATTGGCCATTCATTAGCGTATCTTCCTTCTCGGGAGTTTCATATTGCATGCGTGGCTCCAGAACGGTGAAATCCTGAGGATCTGGCACCATTAAGCCTAACCCATGAAGAATTGCATCAGTAGGAACAACGCCGGTCGATTCGTCAGGGATTTTGCCGGGAAATCCAGTTCCGAGTCTACATGCCCAATACATCTGTTGCAGAGCTTCATCTACAGCGTCTCGCATCCGGCAGTAACTGACGACGAAGGTTTGTCAGAGATTCTCATAGCAAAGATGACCAGGGAAAATTTTGCCTACTAGTTTCTGGCCTCTCGCCCTCTTCGAGCGGTGTACGTGCAAGCACTATCAGTTGCTTTGCAGGTTTGGCATCTTGATGCGCCATCGCACTAGTATCCAGGTCAGCCGATATCCGCAAGTATGGGTGGAAATCTCACCTTGGCCTTTTTGAACCTGCACCGATCGCAGGCACGACGTGTCCGCCTGTTTGGACCATCGCGTCCTTTGCTCGTCGTTCTGCTCATGTCGCCCGAGTTTTATGTCTTGCTTCAAAAGATTGTCAACAAAAAGTAGTGCAGGTGTTGTGTTTGGAAAGAAGCAAGCAAATATTGCTGGTGTAGACGAAACAGAAACAGCGCTTAATACGGTTTTATTAGTGACAACACGCCACCTAAGCCTGGATCAGGCTTCACCGTTGACATCATATGAGAACCGTAGAGTACACCTAAGAGTGGCGAAATAAGGAACATCTGCAATTTAGAGGGATCGAGAGGATGTGCAATGCCATCGCTCGATGCCCAAAGCGTCCACGGAAACCATGCTTTAGGGCTGTTCATAAATGAATTGCTTGCCGTCCGCTCTTGGTGTGATCGGGCTAGGCTCGTGTTCTAGTATGAATGTTAGGATTGAGTCCCCCGAGGAAGTGGACGGTCAATCGTGAACCACGTATATCCGAGATCTGTAGCAGATGAAGGAAACAGTATCCATGATGCGCGGGAGGAAAACATCAACGTTGCGCGAGACCCCAGTTGACGCCTTTCGTTCAAGCTTCAGGAACTCGAAGCATATCCACACAGACGATGTTGAAGGCCCAGATTTGCACATAAGCACGAACCGAAAGGAAAACTGCAGGAGGAAGGCGCGTCATGGTATTGACCATAGTAGAAACTATCAGATTCCGTAGGAGGCTCAGAATCAGCGGATGGCGAAGCGCTTGACGATTGGTGGTGGAAGCCGTGGAAGATTTGTCCTCATCGTATTTGTTGGATGGAGGGCCAATTCAAATCTCCGGCTATTCATGAAGGCCTGGAGGTATTATCCGGGGTGTGGACCATGTCTCAGATCAGCATGCATACCATGGCGAGAACGAAGGTAAAGGAGGCCACAGACATCTACGGCGTGGAAGTTTCGGGCGACGCCGCCCAACGAGCCGCGCCGGTACTGATATCCGGAGAGCTTAGATCTCAGCAAATAAGAGCAGCGGCGCCCATATTAGGTGTCTGGCAAAAGGCCGGCAAATAGGCGTGGCAGGAGCAGGGCATCGGCAGCTTCTTTACATGAACAACCTTTTTGTCCCCCGCTCCGGAGCCAGCTGCATCAATATGGCCTCCATCACGGGACGAAATGTCCGGTGCCCCATCTGAGAGTAAATAGGTGCAGTATCGTCGGCAGTGGTAAACTCGTGCTGGAAATGCATGTCTCTATATTCCTGTCTGTGACCCTCCCCTGGTCGTGCTTTGCCCTTGTGTGAGTGTCTAACAACATCACATCATATCTCACCTACCTCGGTCACTTCGTCGACACCGGATCGATCTTTGATATCTACCTCCATTCCCCAGGTATTGAACAACCACAAGACAATGGGTGCTACAATCATGACTCCTCCTCTGGAACCATCCTCGCCTATGGATGGTGGAATTCGAAAACGAGTATGCAAAGCTTGCGATCGATGTCGCCTAAAAAAGTCGAAGGTCAGTCATGCACAACTATACTGCATACTGTCTTGAATCTAATCCGCCTCCCAGTGCAACGGTGTCAGCCCTTGCAGTCGGTGTAAAGCCGACAATGCAATCTGTGTCTTTGGTGAATGCAAAAAGTCCCGTGACAAGGTCTATCCCAGAGAGTAAGTCAATCAGCCATACCCAACCACAATTGATTTAGGCGGTTGACTCAATCTCCGTAAAGCTACGTGGAAATGCTCGAAAGTCAACAAGCACAACTCATCTACGGCCTACAAGAATTCTACAAGCGAATGCAAAACGGCCAAGGCTGGACCGGTGCACCTTTGAAGGAGACCAGCAATGGCATGCCATTGACGCACGACATCCTCGAACGACTTGGGGCATTCAAGCAAGATGGCAACGCCACGCACGAAGGTTTCGAGGCGGACCTCAATGTTCTACAACAAAGACTAATCGCTGGTGGTGCTGGCTTCATGCAACGAGAACACTCATACGATTCGCATCCGGAAAGCAGTGCCCCTTCACCCATCTACGAGTCTCTCGCAAAGAGACCCGACTTTTCCCACCCTTTCAATTTCAATCAATTACCTCCCACGCCACCAAACCGAAGCTCTTATCCTCACAACATTCGAGCCGTCCCTACGAAGTCGCATACTTACCCCCACACCGTAACCACCAATTCAAATTTCAGCTGGAACACCCCAGTTTCCGAAATTGACGACTTCATGGATTTCATCAACCAGTTCGAGTCGCCCGTGATGGATCCGTCAATAGGTCTGACTTTGTTCACGCTAGCAATGTTACAAGATCCCATGATTCCCCCGGCGATCAACCCCTGTCTAACGATGATAGACTGGGCAGACCAGGAGGATCTGCAGCGGTTCTGTAATCCGACCATGGTATAATTGGCTGGCTTCGACAGGTTTTTCACCTACATTTGTAATGCATCTCAACAGCGGGCGAAACAGCGTTAGGACAAGTGAAGTTTGGATATCCGAGAATGACTCGAGTCAAGGCGGCTGGGGGTGTATGAAGGGTTTCTCACAGAACGAACCCCGTGCAATGAAATAATGACCACAGGGCGCCCTCAAAGAGGTGTGAGCCTGGGGGTTTTTGAGTTTTGTTACCTTCATATCAGCCACGATCAGCTTGTCACAATCGTCGCAACACTCCAAAGCTGTTAATCTTGGCTCTCGATTAGGTGAGTTGGACCACGTACGATCACAGCTCGCCTTATCAAGACCTACAGCAGTTAGAATTGACATCATCTAAGGCTTCACAAACCAAATATTGCGCGAGTTCGATGCTTGCTATTGATCTCCGCTTTTTTATCGCTCTATGAGTCACTGACGATCGGCATGACTCAATCGGGGATACGATATCCGTGATCGCTGAGAATCGAATCTCCAAAGCCGGAGCGTTGTTCTGTGCTGTAACGAACCACGTATTCCGTGCTACCAGGCTAGAGGTACACAATACACGTGGTATACTACATAGCAACAAGGAGTGCTATGCGAGAGAGTCATCACTCATGCTAAGCGAGGCCCGTCTGGCTTCAGCTGTAAGATCATGCAGTTCCAAGTGGCTTGAATATCACGATCTCGGAAGAAGCGTGAATGCGCCGGACAGGTCGATCAGAGCGCACAACGATTTGTTTCCGGTTTCTTTTTTTGACTTTCTATAATTCAAGCTCTTGCAATATGCATATGAGCCCTGTTCCAAGAAGAGACGTGCTTGCATACTAACCTCAGCCAAGGGCGTATCTTTACGGATTGATGTGTCTCGTCCTTTCTACCTTCCCAAGTGTGTGGACGGATGTCTACCACGATCTAGTGGGATTAGAGGTCTCAATTACATTCCCCATGGCCTTGGCTTCCTCCTGAGGATCCAAATATACGCCCCGGTTAATAATCGCATCTATCGTAGACTAAAGAAGCGGAACAACAATGTGGGGAAGCCCGAGTTTCGTGTTCCTTTGATGGATCCAGAAGCCGCCCTCGTACCCATTGAGTTGTTCATTTATGGTTGGAGCGCTTATGAAGTGACGCATTGGATCGTCCCAAACATCCGAGCTGCCTTTCTGCGGCCGGGACCATCATAGGGTTTCAGTGTGCCCAGACGTACATTGTGGACGCATACTCACGGTTTTCAGCTTCAGCTGTGGTGCTGAGAAGCTTAGCCGGGTTTGGGTTGTAAGTTCAACGCTCCTTTCCACGGAGCACTTTGGACTGACACACTGTACCAAATAGTCCTCTTTTTGCGCCGTACCTGTAATCGGCGCTGGGACTTAATTGGGGGAACAGTACGGAGTATACTGGCTTTCCTTGCCATTGGCCTTGCGATTTCAGCCCCCTTGCTTCTGTGGAAGTATGGACAAACACTGCGCGAAAAGAGTACATACGCAGCAGGCTAGGGATTGGAACACGACACGATCGCAATATCCATGAACAAAGAAACTTTACCAATGATCAAAGAAACATTACCAATGATGAAAGAAAGCATCATGACCATGATCTGACCACCCAACAGAATTGCGTCCCACTTTCTCCAGCATGGTTTGTAAACCAAAAGATGCAGAAAATGCAAGTAATCGGTCAAAGTTCTGGAGGATTTTCCAATAATTTCCTGGCGAGGCTAGACCTGATGCCGACGTTCCGCATCACGTGAAAAAGTCATGACGCCACCTATGTTCAGCCTTGTGGGTTCTTTTCTGGATATTTTATCCGGTGATCTACGGCTTCCACTTCTCACACGACCTTAGTTGACAAACAGTAATGGACTTTTGTGGGGCCTGATATGAACTCATCCGAACAGGAGCAGACTGTGTATAGTAGCGGAAGCACCTTGAATGGATGGTGACCTTGGACGACAACAAGGTACTGTCGGTCGTCCACCAACAGCCTTGCGCCACATACGAAGTGGTGTTTCCCGGCAACAACAACAACATGGCACCACAGTGTCAGGTTTCATACTTGAATTAAGCATTACGGCTGATGTAATATGCTGATCCAGCTGGCTGCCACGATCGCGGGACGATCATTGCAAGGTTCTGCTAGCCGCTACGATCTCCTCGGATTTGACCATGCACAAGTTTGAAATCTGGAACCACGTAATAACGGCTCCGTGACGGCTTGCTTGTAAGGCCCAACCTAACAATGATGCGGCTCAAACATCCGAACCGATATCCGTCGCATTGGGCATACAGGGGCCACGGCAGAAGAGACTTACTGCCATATTATGCGCGACCATCCCTTGTCCCCGGGCCCTGGTCATGACGTTCAAGGTGACATTTTCGATACTGAGATTGAGATGAACGTCATCTTGTAAATACTATGACATGCCGTTTTTCCCGTTGAAGCGATGACCACATGAGTAACGACAAACACATATCAACATCACCAACCTGCGCCCTGAACAAAAGAACACAACCCAACCTGACTCGACCGCTTTGTTCGGAATCGTGGGACCAACATTATCACGAAGCAAAAGAACTATCAGGCACGATGGAGTCGGATCTTGTGAGGCGCAATGGTGCCCTCACGGTCAACACCATGACCCAGAACAACCAATCTGTTGCCGTGCACCAAACAGTACGTGGATCTGACTGGTATTACACCGTGTGCGCCATCATGGGCACCACCAGCCTTGCTATCCTCGCTCTTAGCAGAATGAAACCTCGCACCGACCGAGTTTTCTTCTACCTGACCGGTGGTCTGTGTATGGTTGCTTGCATTGCCTATTTCGCCATGGGTTCTAATCTTGGATGGACCCCAATTGATGTCGAGTGGCTCCGCAGTAACCCCTTCGTCCACGGTGTCAACAGACAGGTCTTCTACGCCAGATACATCGATTGGGTCATTACCACCCCGATGTTGCTGATGGATTTGCTATTAACCGCAGGCATGCCGTGGCCTACCATACTCTGGATCATTCTTCTCGACGAGATTATGATTGTGACCGGGTTGATTGGCGCCCTGACCAAATCTCGATACAAGTGGGGATTCTACGTTTTCGGTTGTGTCGCCATGTTCTATATCATGTGGGAACTTGCCTTCCCTGCTCGCAAACACGCCAAGGTTCTGGGCAAGGACGTCTATCGTTCGTTCGTCTTGTGCGGCGTTCTTACACTGGTCGTCTGGCTCTGCTATCCTATTTGCTGGGGTCTATCTGAGGGTGGCAACATCATCTCTCCCGATAGTGAATCTGTCTTTTACGGTGTCCTCGATGTTCTCGCCAAACCGGGCTTCTCCATCGCCCTGATCGCCACTCATTGGAGTATTGACCCTGGTAGATTGGGTTTACGCATCAAGGAATATGGCGATGCTGCTTTCGATCCTGCTGCCCGCGAGAAGGTCAATATTCCCGGTGAAGATGCCCCAACTCACCAATTCCGAGAGCCTAACAACGACGGAAACCACAGCAACAGCAACAGCAACAGCAACAGCAACAGCAACAACTACATCAGCAGCAGCAGCAATAACAACAATCACAGCCAGACCCCCGAATACAGCGCCACTAGTACTGGTGTAGGTTCGCACAACGTCGGAATCAACAGCAGAGAGGCTCACATTGGAACTCACAACTCGGGAGCTGCACCTGTCTACGACAGAGTTGCTGGCGTCTAAGCGCTGTATCGACGGTAGATGGACCCCCGTCTGGGAGAACATGATGATGTGTTCAGCGCGCAATGGAGATACATTACCCTCTACCAAACATCTCTGGTGGCCTTAGTGCAAATGCTATCCATCACCATTTGTCAAGAATTCCACCAGCGTTTCAAGTGCGATATTTGGTTGTGTTATCTGCCATGCGGCACCGTGCGGCAGTTGTTCACCGATATGATATACAATCTAAGCTGGTGCATTTTCCAAGGCAGCTTACCTCGTTGCCTGCATCGGTAACCTCTCACGATTTGGCAAAAGCTGTGAATTGTATCCCTCGTGTAATGCACCATAACCACTAAATTGGCTTTTAACGGCCAATCATGAAAGAGCAAGCACTAATCTCCCCTTGTACCATTTCACGGCTTGAAGAACTTACTGGTGCGATGCGGTTGTGCCAGGAAGATCTTATGAAGCTCGTTATGTATCTTGTTTACAGATACCTCAATGGTGGTTTTGTTTGGATAGAACTATCAGTCCCATTTACACATCGGTTGATTCCTGCTTGACCATCAACCTCTCCCGGATACGAAATGAACTGGCTGACAGGGTGATTAGCCACCACTTGAACACGTCCATCGCGTCCAAAAGAGGCGTAGCAAACCGAGTCGTCTCGGCCCTGAGTATCGCGTCGGCGTCAGAACTACTCTACATTTGCGCTATACGGAGGTTTATCCGCGATCTTATTTACATTCGCCAATCCTCTATGTATGTGGTCTGCAACGTATACGAGCTAGCTTCCAGTGTCTGGTCGGAGGCGAAGGCAAGCTAATTGACTGCTCGTCCCACGCAATGCCAGAAGAATGCGGAGAAGTTAAAGATCGATCCCCATCGCATTATAGTCGCTGGAGGCTCTGCTGGTGGTAATTTGGTCAGACGGCCTCATCTTTCGAAACTGCGTGAGTGAGATGCTGACTATGGGGTGAAACAGGCTGCCATTCTCGCTCAGAAAGCTAGGGATGAAGGCGTCAAGGGAATCGTCGGCCAGGTGCTCAACATCCCTGTGACCTGTCATCCGAAGCTTTTCCCCAAAGACAAGTATAAGTATACGAGATTCGAAGTGGACAATTTTGATTCGCCGATTATCGATGCGGCTAAGATGGTGTGGTTCTGGGGTAAGCATATACGTCGTTGATGGAACGCGATCTCGTGCTAACGACCGGTGATAGACCAATATCTCCTTGAAGTGAAGCCTGATCCGCGGCACAGTCCTTTGGTTGCCGAGACGTTGGAGGGACTGCCGCCGACGCTGGTACAGGTTGCTGGTAAGTCTCCACTCCATCAGCTGCGATAGTAGTTGGCGGTGCTGACAGACAATTGCAGGCATGGATCCGCTCCGAGACGAAGGCCTGGCGTATGCTGAAGCATTAAAGAAAGCCGGTGTTGATGTCAAACTCAAATTCTACCCTGGTGTGCCGCACGGATTTGGCTTTTCCCGTCATTGGCCAAAGTGAAGGATTATAACCAGAATGTTGTTGACTTCGTCAAGCGTGTTAAATGATTCAGTACGCTGGAAGATGCTTCAGAATATATCTGGCTCGTTGGTAGCTGGTATGCTTGGAGAGCCAACGCCTGTTGTGTAGATGTTGAGAACTTGAGAAGCTATAAGGCGAATTGGCTAAAGACAAAAGAGCTCGAAAGAGAAATTTAAGGCTTATGTTTACCATACTTAATCATGAAATCTGCCCAAACCGGTAGTCGTAGTAGGCTCTACCTAGGTACTGGGCGTTGCCTTAGTGTTGCTACTGCTCCTTCTGCTGCTCCAATTCTTGCTTGGCTCGCGGGTTTTCTTTAACGATGAGTAGCTCGCCTTGCAGAATTTTCCATGCGGTGAAGCCCAGGTTGACGAAGAACAGTATGACAAGCCAGACCAGGCCTATAGCAGTCATCACACGGAAGAACGGCGAATCCATCTCGATGCTGAACTGCGACAGCGAAGTGATCAAAGTCCCCACGGGGAAGATAGCGCTGTTCCAAGCAGGAGTCCAGGACAGCTCCTTATTCAGAGCGCGGTCAATCATGCAAATGAATGCGACAATCGACCAAATCGTGGCCATACCGGAGAGCAGGAAAGCCAACAATATGCACGCAACCTCAAGTGGAGCAGACGACGTCTCCGTCAAGAATGTGCCTTTATTGTATCCCCCAAACCTGCCGTATTGATGAGCTGCCGAGCCAAGGAGTTGCAAAGCAGCCGCCGATTGTCCCATTGGGCCCACGAGGAGGAACATCCCAGCACTCTGCTTAGGTGCAGGCCAGCCTTTGGCAAATAGCTGATGCACAATCATGGCGTAGATGAACAATCCGAGGAGAGTTCCAACTCCAACGGCCCAGAACGAGAAGATGATAACCGGTACCGCCGTTCTCGCGGAGCTTTCGCTCGAAAAACTGGAGAGGAGGCCGCCCACGGTTGCAAGAGTCGAGACACCAACCGTCGGAATAAACACCATCGGTGGAAGTTCCCGATCCTTGATCGAATGTCGCCGAATAATGACGACAACAACAAAGACAGCCGTGGAAAGCACCCAAGCCGCACCGAACCACCACATCACATAGGCGACGATGGTGAATGCATGCGAACCCCATTGTGCTTCGCTGACTGTCAAGGAAACGAACGCAGTGACGGTCAGCCATGCGATAGGCCAGCAAGCAAGTAGACCCAGATCAGGGACGTTTTCGCAGATCTCGTTGTAAGCTTGTCCTCGGAACATGGGGAAGCGGAGGAGCATTACCACCGAGAAGATGATGAAGAGGACGAAGTCGATGATGAATGCTATTGTTGACAGCACAGGTAGTTTATGAAATTGATAGGGAAGTTGGTGCATCAAAATAGCAATAATCCCAGCATTCATGCACCAGGTAAACCTGATACCTGGTCAGAACTTTAAGCCCACAAAGACTGGTCATTCGAGCTGTGCTTACCATATTGGTGAGAAGTCCTGTATCAAAGCCCGAAAGGCGCTTCTCTGGAGAGGTTCGCTGGTTTCAGGTTTCCGTTCAATGTCAGGGCGTCCATGCGCTCCATTGGTGCCATTGGTGTCGGCCATATCTGCGCTGTACGATTGAGACGATGTAGTCACGCGGTAGAACAATGAAGGGGAGATCGAGAAGTGTCCCATGTAGAGCAGCTATAACCACAAACCTTGGTCCAGCCTCATGGGTAACCTGACAACATGACGCTCGACAACAAAGTCATGTCGTAAACCTGATGAACTTTGGGTATGATCCACGTGTTGGCCCGCGCGTGGGTCTGGCACGCAAGTTAAGTGCGACGCCCCAAGAGCAGACCCAGCGCCTGAACAGCCGTGCTACACAAAGACCGCCCTGTGGGGGAAGGGGCGGTGTTGTTGCGTGGACAAGGACATCATGTTGGTTTCGAAGGCAGCTATCGATATGTTTGAAAAAATGTTGACGTAGATCATGCCTGGTCGTTCCGAGAATCCCGAAAGCAGAGCCTTCCCTGCTCCAAGCTTCTAGCCGGCACTGCTTTCCGGGTGGTTGATCTTCAGTAAATCCGGAGAAGGTGCAAGCCCTTTTTTTTGGAATCATCAACGCATGATGCAGTGACGAGGTGTTGCAAACTATAAGCATTTTCAACGGCAACCTCCACGGAGTGAATGAGCCAAAGATCCAAAAAAGGGGTTCAAGCTAACCTGTTGGCTTCACCTTCGGGATACTGTCGAGCCTCCGAGACGGTTCTTTCAACCCTGAGTAGCCTTTTGTGGGCGGGAACATTTTCTGGCGTATATATCGAACACGTTGGCCATCTTGCCAGCAGTAGAACACCCTGGGATGATATGTGCAAGGCACACACGAAGCCAGCGCCTCCTCATTGCCAAGTTGCCAGCATCTCCCCAACACGCACTTTGCTCCGCGCATGAGTGAGTCCCCCACGCACGGCATCTCGATCCGGCATCGGCGACGGTATGAACGGCGTCGACCCCCGCAGTCGCCCCAGTTATAGTGTTCTTGATAGCAGTATGAACAACAATCCAATAACTTTTCCTGCATTCCCAAGCAATTTATTATTTTTATAGTCCTAACTAACTTACCATGTCCGACCTGATTCATGGCCTGGAAGTGGCCAAGCACAAATCCCGCGAGTCATGCTGGGTCATCGTGCAAGGCAAAGCCTACGATGTGACAGAATATCTCGACAAGCACCCAGGCGGCTCAACGATCCTGCTCCAGTATGGCGGTAAAGATGCCACCAGCATATAAGAGGCCAACCATCCCGAAGGTACGATCGAGAAGCATCTGCCGAAAGAAAAGCACCTAGGCCCCGTCGACCCAGCCACAGTGTCTACGCACGAAAATCCCCAAATCATACGGGACTTGGATAAGATGCCCTTTATTCCGCTGTCGCATTGTATGGACCTCGACGACATTGAGAAGGCCGCCGAACGCATCATTAAGCGCCCCGCCTGGGTGTACTTCCACTCAGCGGCAGACAGCCTAGGTGCTCTAGAGAACAACCGGAACGACTGGAAGAAAATCACCCTCCGCCCACGCATCCTGCGTAATGTGCGCCGCGTCAACATGCAACGCACCATGTTCGGCCATAAGTCCCGGCTGCCATTCTTCATCGCACCAGCTGCGAGGGCCGGCCTCGTCCACGAAGACGGCGAATTATGTCTAGCACGTGGCGCCGCAAAAGCCGGCATTCACTACTGTCCGAGTATACACTCGTCAATCCCGCACGCCGACTTGGCCAAATGCGCCGCCGAGATCCGCGGGTCCAGCGAATACGGCGTGCAGTTCTTCCAACTGTACGTCGCGCACGAGAAGTCGCTGACCCTCGAACGCATCGCCACGGCCCGTAACAACGGGTACAAAGCGCTGGTTATAACGGTCGACAGCCCCGTCGTCGGCAAGGGCGAAGAAGACGACCGGTATCGCGCCGAGCTGGCCACAGCCTCCGGCGACGACTCGGTGCTGACGGAATGGTACCGCCCGGCGACCAGCGAAGATGGGCCACCGCTACGTTGCCACCACTCCTCTACACTCAACTGGGACGATTTACCGTGGATTCGCGAGGCGTGGGGAAACACCGGCCCCGTTGTCCTCAAGGGTATTCAGACCGCCGAGGACGCCGCGCTGGCTGTAGAGCATGGCATCGACGCAATATACCTGAGCAACCACGGCGGAAGGCAGTGTGACGACGCCCCCAGCGCGATCTCCACGCTACTCGAAATCCGCAAATTCTACCCGAGTATCCTTGGCAAGGCAGAGATATATCTCGACGGATGGGTGAGACGGGGCGCGGACATCATCAAGGCACTGTGTCTTGGTGCCACTGGCGTCGCGCTCGGCCGGCCGTTCATGTACAGTGTGTCTATGGGTAATGAAGGTGTCATGAAAGTCATACAATGTAAGTGCTTGACGCGCGGTATGCTTGGGGGAAAAGCAAGGCTAATAGGTATCTCCTCAGTGTTGAGCGAAGAAATTTAGACAACAATGCGCAACATGGGCGTCGCCAGCGTTGACCAGCTCAATCCTGCCTATGTCAACACCAAGAGACTCGAGCTCGAACTTCCAGATGACCTAAGGTTCGGCGCCTCACGGACCGATATGATTCGATCAAAGTTATAGAGGTATCTCATAATACATTGGATATGCCTCCGATGTCTACTGACATTCCAGGGCCGCGCCAGTTCGGACTCTTCAGACGAGACAGAAGGTTTCGAAGGTAAACTACTTCAGTTCTCTGAGGGTCGAACGCAGCGGATGCCGAGTTATAGACGCTAGTGACAGGATATCTGGTGTAAGAACTCACTTTGAATCGCTTGTCGTGCGCGACACTATCGCCTCCATGAAGTCCTGCTCAAAGTGGTGACACCCATACCAGACATAGCTAAGTCAAAGTTGGATTAGCTGAGTACTTGGCGCCGAGTCTGGTAAGCGGCGTATGAGTAGTAGAGCGGCGATACATGCCTTGTCCCGATGCTGAGTCCAAACATCCGCATTTCTCACTGATGTCCACTGGAGAACTTGCGGTAACTTGCTTTGAGATTGCTCAGAGAGACTTTCTTGTTTCGGAGGGGAAAGATCAGATGTCTTTCAGAAGCACTGCGTGGTGTCGGCGTATGGCGAATGTTTGAGGACTGCTCAATATATCGCATTCCTACTTCATGTGCGTCTAACCCCGACATCGTCTCCAGCGGTCAATTTTAGAAGGCTTTTCGTTTTGTCCTTGAGTGTTTGAACATCCTAATTAAGGCCATCCGTCCTCGCACTGGGAAGCTCGAGTGTGGCGCAGGCTGCTTGAGACTCTTTGGTGAGTTGGGTGTAATTGCTTCGAGCGACCAAATGGGATGAATCCTGTTCGCAACGATTTGGACGCGTCTGAATAGGAGGTGGTAGGTCGCGCATTCGTTTAATCATAGTACATTCGACCTTGATCAAGATATGTTGGCGCTTGAAGGTGTCACTAGTGTCCCGTTATTTGAAAAAGTGTCTTGTTTCGACCGACACCTCAGCAGTGGTTATTACTGGATAACCTAGCCACACAAAAGTACAAAATTTTGCACTAAACAGACGAAATTGCCGAGATTTGGCAATAGGGGGTACGCCATGCGACGTTTAGGGTACGGTTACGCTCTAGGTCGTGTAGAATAAGGTGTCTGGTCATACTCTTCACGATTATACTAGTTACCACTACGCTAAAGGAGAGGGCACTAGTACCTTTCTCAGCCTAAAGAAAAGCATAGGAGGCATATCCGTGGACGAGATTTCCTCGAGAGAACGGCTACTATAATTTTGTGGTTAATGACAAGCCGGGTAGACTATGGCTTAGAAAGACTATTTCCATATTACAGAAACTCGAGTTCTGTCTGGCCGTGGGGCGGGAACGCTCCTCTCCATTCCTCCCAGAGGTTTCGTAGCCCTGCCATGTAAAGATCATGGATACGATTTATCTCTGCGTCACTAGGCCGTTGCTGAGGTATGACTTCGATTGGGTACCCGACCACGATGTCGATTCGTCGACAGTAAGGCAACAAGCCGACGTGACGGCTCCAAAGACCTTGTCCATAGAACAGAGGCACGGTCCAGCCTAGTGTAGACTTCAAGGCCCGCTGGAGTTTGTGGATCGCCTGGTGATCTTCTGTTCGAACCTGGTCGTATAGTTCATTTTCTCCGAATCCGATAACTGGCACCAGATCCGCCCCCTCACGGATAGCCAGCTTGATGAAGCCCTTGCGATCCTTGATAACCAGACTCAGCGAGTAAGGATAAGCTTTCAGCGACTCTCGAGCGCCTCCAACAACGATGGTGATTGCACGGCCTAGTCCTTGCCCGTCAGATCCCCCTCTAGAGAGCAAGTTGACGCACGACTTATGCGACACGCCTGCGAGGCCCATCCACAGGGCGTACTCGCGGTAGAAGGGTATCCGGAAATTGCTGTCCAGAGTGAGAAGCGTGTTCGTGATCCCAGGGAAGAGTCGAGAGAAGCCTAACGCATCGGTCCCAAACGCTGCAAAGGCTCCATGGGCAATAATGCCATGAGGATGATAGCCAAATACATATTTTCTTTCCAGTGACAGTTCTTGCGAGCGGTGGAGTCGAGCAGGAAAGTAAGACGCGAACAGATACCAAATGTAGGAGCTTCGCAAGGTTTCAGAGCGCCAATAAAGCTTGCCGGAGGTGTGGGCGTTGGAATAAGACGTGTAGACGAAATAAGGGATGAGAAAGGGCCAAAGGACAGGCTTCGTGCAGGTATAGATGACCAGGCAGATGGACAGTGTGATGCTAAGACTGTGTACCGAGATGATCGTGACTTCAAGTGCATGCTTCAGCTTGGTGAGCGCTGTCGCTCTGACGGAACCATAGGTAGAGGCGGTCATAACTGAGTTAAAAGGTAAGCAGGTTGAAACCCCTATTGTATGTGCTCTTCCGTGCACCAAAAAGGGATTGAGGTAACTTGAACCTCAGATGACGACTTGCAAACTCGCTTTAAACCATTGCCCTTTTCATACTATCAACGAAATATGTAACCTGCTTTATCCGAAAAAGCGTTTTTTGAACATGATGATTCTGGTATTCCGGAACTCTAAACAATGCTGCTCCGTGTGCGTGGAAAACTCCTTATGGGAAGGACATGGACCAGCCGTTCTGACTATGGATACAAAATTGCCGAACATTCGTGTCGTTTCCAGACGTTGCATGTATGCCGTGTTCAGCCCAGTACCCAATGCAGGAAGATCTTGTTCCCAGCGGGTCTGCATGGTCTGTAAGCAGCATCCAGTTGTGGAAGATAGGGAGAAATGTGAGGCTCCAAGCGCACGCAAAAGTGGAACAATCCTGGAATGTCGACAGGTATACGGCGCAGATCTCGACTCTATCCGGTATTGTGCAGCAATGACAGTTCATAGGTTGGGTCCGTCGGGACTACTGTTATCACGAACATGGTCTCACGTCACAAAAGCACTTCAGTAAGCATTGGTTTGGGTCCGTGCCAATGACTGCCGTCGTGATAACATTCAAGAGATTGCGTAGGTCTGATGTGAAACAGTGCGCATGATTTGATACATTGCGTCCTCTTGCATACGCTAACCCTTCATACTTGCCGCCCCTATATATACGTCTCTTGTCCTTGGTCGTTCCTGTCGGCGAAAGGCACTGTGATGTTGCTAGTCATCAAGCCTCGAGCATGAGCTGTCGGAGATTTTCATGATTGTTGCAAACTTGTGGAGGTTCTTTTCACACGGCGGTCGATGTTGTTGGCGAGGCCGTACACGTTTTTACTGCTGTATATGAGCGAGTGTTCGTGGTTTCCGCGGCTCACTTCAACGGCCAAATCATATCAAAGCATGCGCCTTGCCTATCTTTCCGGCGAACCCGGATGTTTGGCGCCAGTTCTATACGGAAGCACGGGAAGACGGGTTGCGTCATGCTGCAGATTTGCGCATTGCAAAACTACTAGCGTCTGAAAATGTCTGTACCCTGCGAACCGGACTGTGAAATAGCTGTTGCCTTCAACCCCCTTCAGTGAGGTATCCGGACCTCGAAGCCTACGCCATTCACTGGATATAGACGAGAAGTGTTTGAAGTCTAGACCAGAGTTGGAGTTGGGACGGCCATCGATAAAAGCCTGGAGCTGAACTTTAGATGTTAGACTTATCCAGCTTGCACCCTGTCACTTCAACAACGACCTCTGGCCCAGCTTGCACTTAGTGACATCTGGGCGGTGTACTCCCCACCCGTGGCCTTCAAGTTTTCCCATTTACCTTGAAGATGGCTGCCTCCAACTGCCAAAAAGACAAGCAACTGCTCCAAGCTAGCGTGAAGAGGGAGACGGAGCTCCGACCATCTCCACAAGATTTTCTCTTAAGACCTTTCTTTCACCTGTCAGTACTGCTATTTGAGAGTACCTTCTTGAGGTTCTTCATTGCCTGGAGCCTTTTCCCACTCTACTTCACCTACCACGCTATCTCAGTGGCCCCAAATGTTTTACGAAGGGGCCACTTGCTCTTCTCCTCTGATGGACGCTCCCAGCTCCGCCAGGCTGCGGATTCCTATCGTCAAAAGGAGCAGCGTATTGCGGCGGAACAGTATGATGGCACCTACAGATTTGCTCGGGAGAATGTTCTCGAGTGGGACAAGAACCTACTTTGGAACCCGGATTGGGTCGAGATCGAAGTTTGTGGCATCAAAGCTCGCATTACTCATACGAAGTCACCTGTACCAGGCAATGGCAGTAAGAAAATCATACTGGTTCATGGAAATCCCAGCTGGGGCTATATATGGAGGAATATCACCCCGTCCTTGACAGCCGCTGGACATGAGGTATTCTCTATTGATTGGCTCGGCCACGGCGTCTCAGACAAGCCCTTGAGTCCACGCGAAATCTCCATCGAACTGCACATGCATACACTGATAAAAGTGGTACGACATTTCGATCTTCACGATTTCTACATCGCCGCACACGATTGGGGTGGCTGTGTTGTTCTTTGCACCCTTCCTGCCTTTCCAGCCGAACACAAGTGTGCAGGCTTGGTACTTCTAAACACATTCTTTCCGGCGAGGCCGCGGGATATCTCGCTGCATTACTACCTGCTTTATTGTGAGTTTTATATCCTATCATCCTACTTCACTCCAAATCTTCAAACAACACGACTGATCAGACGACGTGTGCAGGGATCTGGTTCTTCTCCACTGGTATCCTTGGGTCACGGCTGCCTGATAATCTAATATTGAGGTTTATGGCCCCGAACCTTACCACGAGGATCTGTGATGGATACTCCACGCCGTTCCGTCAGCACCCGAGCCAGACTAAGGCTAGCATCAACCGTTTCGCACATATCGTTCCAGGAACACCGGATCTAATCCTTGCCCAAAGGCAACGTCCTGCATGGCGGATGATAGAGGGTCTTGTCGGGCCAGAACACTTCACCAATATAAATGCGCAGGCCGCACTGGCTTGTCGTGATGTGCAGGTGCGGAAGTGGTGGTGTGGGGAGACACTCAAAGATGGCTGTGGTAATGGGAAGGTACGCTTCGATCCTGACATGGACAGGGTTCGCTCCGCTCCGGGTCGTGTACTGATTCTCTTTGGGCGTGACGATCCTCTGCTGCCAGGGTTCAGACGAGTACTGGTAGACACCATCAAGGTAAGCAGACTGGTACAGAATGATGAGGGAGGGTGGATCGATGGCGCCGGACATTATCCGATGGAGCAAAAGCCCGAAGTGATAGCCAGAAGCATCAATGAATTCCTCGAACAACGTTGATTGAGACTACTTGCGTCTCAGATCATGGTGGAGCAACTTTCGACAGCGTGTATTGTTGTCTGGCCGCGGCAGTTGTCTATTGCTATTTAGATGGGAAGATATTTCTCTTAGATTTGCGAAAGCTAAAAACATTGACCCGATCGTGTTGTAAATGTTGCTACAGTAAGGTCCTACAAATGACGGTAGAGGCCAAATCTCTCAGGCTGCTCTAGAGGTCAAAAAGAGAAATGGATATAAACAATGACCAAGGATGAAGGTGCTTGCGTCGATACATACATTCTCTAGAAGGTGTCATAAGCCGGCTCTCCGAATGGGAGCGACAACTCAACTCTACATAATTCAACGCCAGGGGAAGTCTCTCGCCGTCCCGGGTGCTTAATGATCGCTACCAGCGGACGCGCATCCTTACCACCAATTCCCTGAATTCCTTCCTCTTCTCTTATTCTTTCTCCCAGTTTTGACGTCGTGCGAAGACGCTCATTTCCAGTGGAAGAACCTTAGGAAAATGACAAGGAGAGAAACAAAGAGGAGATCGCTGAGAAGAAAATCTTGGACGAGGTTCCTAGCACAGGATTGTGTTAGCTAGATAACAACAGGCGGGATTCGATGAATGAACTGTCAAACAATGTTATGTGGAAGCCTGGGGGTGCTGGTCAGGACTCACTTGTGTGCTTTTGCTTTGAGCCACTTTGCAACATCAGCCAATTTTGCTATTTCACGCCAGTCCTCCCTAATTCTGTTCTCTTCCCGCACCATGGTCATTGGCACACCAGGTCGGACACCAAAAAGGACGAACCCGGCCCATTTCCAGCGGAATGGATCGAAAACAATGACTGAGGAGAACCAGAGGACGAGTGCCGTACTGGTGATTAGCTCGAGCAGTATGCCACTGCATTACAATTAGTCGCCAGATAAAGGAGAAATTGAAGATTGCGCAGGCCGCTGAGAGGACGACACAGTCATTATGTTTTCGCTTACCTGGGTACCATTGATCTGAACCACCGTGAAAGATCAACCCATTTTTTCATCCCCTTCTCGCTCGGCCTCGCTAGGGGATCCACAAGGCACATCAACAGGAAGCGCGTATAAACTGCGACGTGGTAGAGCCCAAAAGGGCCAACAGCATCGGTATACGCACAGTTAATGGCACAGATATCCATGTGTGTGGGTGGGAAGGCCTGCAAGTACCAATTCGGCGGCGTATAGGGCTCCTGAAGACAGTCTTCCGGGAGGAAGTGAAGAGATGGGGCCTGGTAGCCGCTCGCCAGGACACACATATCAGCCTCGATGAGCCTTTCCTGTCCTAAAGCGCCTCGTGGACCTCCTGGCGGACGGTGCTTGAACCGGATTCTCTTTCCCTCGAAGCTGAGGATGTCGGCGTCCAGCACTTCCGCTCTTCCCGAACGAAGGAACTCGAGCACCTTGTCGGTGGCTAGATG
The DNA here is from genome assembly GCA_035928005.1 of Exophiala sp. CCFEE 6388. NCBI lineage: Eukaryota > Fungi > Ascomycota > Eurotiomycetes > Chaetothyriales > Herpotrichiellaceae > Exophiala > Exophiala sp. CCFEE 6388. The sequence goes on from JAVRRU010000065.1 coordinate 23,511, forward strand.
CGCGCGAGCAAAGGAGCCTCTTGCCACCTCGGCGTTGCCTGACGAAATTTTGCGCAGATTACGATAGAGAAAGAGATGCAAGGGGCCTTTGGGGATCCATGAGAGCCAGGTGCTTACGTCGAAGAAGTCCAGAGAGAGCATGGCGTCAATGAAGCGGTTACTGGGAGTTGTGCATGTGTCAGCCTGCGATCGCATTCATCAGTATAAAGCTTTAATGTCGCCAGTATTCTACAATAGATGGAGGTACTGACTCTTGCTAGAATGTATGCTTTTGCTGCATCTCCAGTCGCGACGAATTCAAGCGCATCCATAACACTTTGGTCGCCGCAAACTATCAGAACATTCTTGTTTTTTACTTGCTTACCACGGAGCTGCGAAACGTGGAGGATGTCTCCTTTGAACCTTTCCCGGTTGGGCAGAGTTGGAATCTGCGGATCACCGCAGGTGCCTATGGCGACAATGACACCGTCAAACTGACCATAGGAAACATCATTGATGACCCATTTCCCCTTATCGTCTTTACACACTCTGTGGACTCGGGTATTGAACTTTGTCCGCTGATCCAGACCATACTCCTCCCACAGTTTTCTGAGCTGGCCGACGATCTGCTGACGATTCAGGTGTCTGGTTCGCGGGTGGACAGATGGGCAGAACTGGTGGGCGGACATGTGAGTTCGTACGCTAGAGGTATCTGCTACCTTCTGACAATGCCGTTAGCTCCCAGATCCCATGGGATTAGTAGGGGCTTCAATGTACGCTCCAGATCCCTCCTAGTGCATCACGCCCACCGGCCTCGAAAATTGTCGTAGCGAAGCCATAGCCGATACAATGGGTGGATGCGAAGATGCCAGTCAGGCCAGCTCCAATGATGGCAATCTTTGGTGGGCCAACGTTTGTCCTAGGAGAAGGAGGGCGAGCAGAGAAGAGCCTGTCCATGGCCAAATTAATGTTCTGGGGGTTGAAAAGGACTGGATGCGTGAACGACGTCCAGAGTGGTCAGCGACAACCATCATAATAAAGTCACCCCAGGGTCAATCCAGAGCCATGATAGAAAGAGACGCGAAGCCAGTAGAGAGGAGCGAGGGACATTGCCAGCTCGCTTCACCGTCAAAGGACGCTCACCTGGCCTTGGATCTCGCACGGAACGGAATGTCGGCAGCAGCATGAGTCGCCAGAGGCTTTCCGTGTCTTCCGTCCCAATTTATCATCATCCTTGACCTTTAGTAGCCATTATCCCAGGGATGTTTATCCATCCAGGTACGGGAAAACAATCCTTGGGGACACGATATCTGTGTTCGTCATACTCGATGACACTGCCTATCACATGCAGCTTGTTACACTTTCACGTAAGTTCCCAGCCCGTCATTGACGCACCTTCTCCATCCCCCGGTAATGGAGGAAGTATGTATGTCAACTATGGCAATGTGAACGTTGGGCCGATCGGCGATGAAGAAGCTGAGAGCACATGTCAGTTTCTAGTTGAGCTTTTCGTGAACCACTTTATAGGCTCCTGTCGCCGGTCACCGTTTATGGATCTGAAGCCCCCTAAGCTTCTTTTGCACTAACTACTAACTCACATTCTATTACCCCTGGACATGAATTCCGGGGTGCATCTTGGCAAAACTTACTGACATGTGTTAAGGTGCAGATGTAGAACACTAAGGTCCGATTTAGAGGTACTGCACAATGTATGCACGTAGTTCTGACTGAATGCAACGACCGTTTAATCACTACCTTCCGGAGCTACCAGAGGCAATACCGGGCTCCCTTTGCCAGAGGCAACCAAGTACGGAATACCTGTTGATCCCGTCAACGCAGCCGCTACGCAACAGCGAGCGTTAGACGTAAGCATGCGGCTCGGCTTTGAAAGCGTGCTATCGGGCACAGCCACCGCCAATGGGGACGACGGAGCCTGATATACGTGACTAGCACAGCTCTGAAGGCTTCTGGTCTCACTAGACCTGCCCAGCGCTTACTTTGGGCGGACACCCATCCTGGCATCGGTGTACTCCTGCGCCTTCTCGTAGAAGATGCTGCCATCGAAGACACGCCTCACGTCGTCTTTCTCCATAATGCCATTCTCTGGCCAAAGGAGAAGGTAGGTTGCCAGCCCTTTCATCATAGGAATACGCGTTAGCAACGTAGTTCAAGCTTAGAGAACGTTCATAGGGAGTCTCACACTCTAGACAGCCAGCGGAAGCTCCGAAGAGATCGAAGGCGAACGCCTGGCCACGTAAGGCCGTCACGATGTCCCACTTGGACAGGCCACCTTTGCCCTCCTTGTCGTACTTGGCGAAAAAGTCCTCAAAGTGCTGCGGGCGGAAACGACCTTCGGCATCGTAGGTCATGCTGTCGCTTCCGTGCTTGTTCTTGTGCACGTTCGCGACGTAAATACGGAAGAATGGGTCGGGCAGTAGGCTGAGACCTGTAGGATAGGAAAGGAAGAAATGGATGATGAAGGTGCCAAAAGCGGCCAGCGGCCAGATGAAGCCCCAGGCCCGGAAACCGTGCCAGGTATCCAACGGCCAGATTACACCGTCTTGGTCAGGGTCGAAGTATTGTACGTGCTGTTGAATGACCTAGAGGCTCGTGAAAGGATCAGCATCAGAACTTCATTGGCATGGTTGCAACCTAGGAGTGTACTGTACCGTCTGATGCTGATGCCTCTGTGTCCAGTCGCCCTTGGTTGTCCCATTGGGATATTCGCGAGATGCAGCGACATTTGCCCGTGCGGTGCCGGCATCGATCAACTCTTCGTCAAGAGCCGGCACGAAGGGTTTCCTTTTTTCCGTAATAGGCACCTGAGGAATGGCGACCCTATAGGGCTTTTCCAGATCCGAATGCAACCCATTAACAGCCTTGGCTTCATTCTGGGGTTCTTTAAGGCTCAGCATGACTGAGGATTGGGACTTTCGTGAAGACTATAGGGTGGCCAGTTAGCGAAATCTCATCTGTGGTTGAGAAGGTTTATAGAATTTCGGTAACACGTATTTCGGGCTTTATACTGACCTGGTACTCGAGTGGTAAACTTGGTAGCTGGAGCCTGAAGAGTTAGATAACAGCCAACTATGACGCATAGCCAAACACCGTGATCATCAAACCTCCATTGGCGTGAAGATTGCCATTTTGTTGAAATCTCGGATGCATACCCGAGTTTCCGTTGTGAAAGAGCATGTGAAAATGAACGAGCCGGATATCAGGTTCCGGGCCTCCTTTCGTTCATAAAGGCCCAAATTATTGTAAGCTAAAAGTTTTTGAACAAAGAATTTGGACCCAGTGAACCTGTGTCCCGCGACAAATGAGACCACAATCCTAGATCCCCGTGTCCCTAGTACCGACCTGCAGAAGAGTCGGACAAATGATGACTGTCTGATATGTCATCTGTGCATTGCATATGGACCATTGTCTCCATTCTGATTATGTAGGGCGATGAAAAAAGGCGCAGAATGTATCTAAGGTCAGCTAGGTGTTGAGACGTACCTTGTGCGCTTGGCTTTTGGTCAAGCTTCTGCTAATTCACCTCGCGTGGGTCAATGACACCCAATAGGGTCTCATGGTTGACGTGGTATCCCCACGTTGTTGGGCCATCACCCCATCTTCTCCCTGTTACCTAGTTCACTAGCTTACATGAGGACGTCTGACAGTTTTCTTTAAGTATCCCCACTAGAACAACCGTCTCTATCCCCTAACCTGTCAACGGTGTATTGAGTTTGAGATTACTTACCAAGAATTTTCCTGCCGTCCAGCTTCCGGACACCCTTGCGCCGATGCTGTGACCAGATCACCTGCAATGTTTGAATCGCGGTCACCGTGTTACCTCCTTCGCCGAAACCTGACAGTTGTCCCATTTGAGGCTTCTGTGATCGACGATATAATAGTTCTAGCCCCTTTGCTCCCAGTTGCGTACCGCTAGTTCTTCCATGTCCATTCCTTTTCCAAGTCAATCACCGTCTACAGTGCTCCTTACGAAACCCAACCGTCCGGCTGCCACAAGCTATGAATAGCTTCCTGTCCTTTCTCCATAGCCAATTTTTCGTCACACCGCCCTACCCGCGGACCACTTGGGAGGGCAAGACAGTTATCGTGACGGGTGCCAACACGGGCTTAGGTCTTGAAGCGGCACGGCACTTTGTCCGCCTCGAAGCCGACAAGGTCATCCTCGCAGTCCGCTCTCTCGATAAAGGTGAGAAGGCAAAACAGTCTATTGAAGACAGTACAGCTCGGACAAACGTCGTCGAGGTATGGCCATTGGACCTAGGCTCGTATGAATCCGTCAAACAGTTCTCCAAGCGAGCCACACAGAGCCTTGAAAGGTTGGACGCTGTGGTCGAAAACGCCGCGATAGCAACACCAAAATTCCGCCTTCTCGAAGGCAATGAAATGACCATCACCGTCAACGTGATCAGCACCTTCCTACTCGCGTTACTACTATTACCCAAGCTGAAAGACACCGCCCAACATCATCGCACGACTCCGCACCTCTCCATCGTCTGCAGCGAGGTCATTTTCCATGCGTCATTCCCCGAACGCAAGAGCCCCAGCATCTTCGACAAGCTCAACGATAGAGCCTCCTCCCGCATGCTTGATCGTTACAACGTCAGCAAGCTGATGGTTGCCTTGGTCTGCAGACAAATTTGCTCGCTGCTGGGCGACGGCTATCCCGTCATCATCAACTTCCTCAATCCGGGTCTCTGCCATTCGGAACTTACGCGAGATGTCGCCATTCCAGCTTACTTCGTCAAGCTTTTTCTCGCGCGTACGTCAGAGGTCGGTAGTAGGACGCTCGTACACGCTGTCTCGGCGGGGCCCCGATCGCACGGACAATATCTGAGCGACTGCCGGGTCACGATGCCCCCTTCCTTTGTTCTGAGTGCGGATGGTGCTGAGACTCAAAAGAAGGCCTGGAGTGAATTGAGTGGGAGACTAGAGGCTATTCAGTCGGGTATCTTGGAGAATCTTAGGAATGTTGCTAAATGACATTGAGCGTGCCCACCATTGGGTCCGTTGGCCTCCCATGCAACTCAATATTCCGTGACCAGCGTGCCCGAGACAGGGAAGGAAATTCTTTCTGAACCGTTTCATACCCCGACAACCTGCATCTACGATGGTAGAGACACGACGAACTCACCTATGATGAGCACCACTGTGCTTTGGCCTCGCGGTCGAGAGGCTTATAGGTGGAGATATTGGACACATCGAGTCACTCGAAATTCCCTCACCTAGATCGGCCCCTGTCTCCAGATAGGCACGAGGTCTGTTTTGGCTTAATTGCTATTCCTGGAAAGATGGCGAGGCAGGGCGGAACGAGAGCCACTGTCTGGTGGTTTGCCGGCAGAATTAGCAGGCTTAGGGTGGACGTACAGGCAATAATTACTGGTTCAATGGAAAACCGATAAAACCGTCTGGGTGTCCATAGAGGACGGATACACATCTGGGTACGTGCAGAGACGAATGGTCCTACCTCACTTGCAGTGGACAGTGTTTGCTATGCGAGCAGAGCAAACTATCGTCCTAGTCTGCGATGGTGCAAACCTCCGGCCTGGTTTAGCCTGTTAAGCCTATTCTCGTGCTTCCGTGTAGAATACGAGTCAAACCCCGTCGACACCGGAAGGAAGGCAAAGCATGTGCTTCGCCATGATTCAGCGCATTTCTAGAGGAGAGGAATCTAGTCTGACCTTAGGATGCGCCGTCATTGTGACGAGTCCTGTTAATGTTTGGGCTTTTGGACGACATAGGAATATACTACTGATCCAGAACGTGTGAGAGGGCCAGCCTGCCATTGCAGCGCAGTTGCTTGATAACAATTTTCGCGCAACTCTGGTAACCTTTACGAGTTGTGACGTGGTGGTGGCGGACAGACTTGACAGGGACGTGTCGGAATCTCGGCAAGAATGGGTTGTGGGCTGATGTACGGAGTACTCGGCTGCAAATAATCCGCATAGGCACCAATTATAGTTATAGCTACTACTTGGGCCAAGCGTGGGCCGGCACGTTATCAAAAATACGTCAGACCACGTCATAACTAGGGATACAAAATACGATTAACCCGAAATTTCGAACGAGGACAATCTTCATCCCTTAGACGAACCACCGGGGCAAGACCCCTGGTCACCATTGATTGGTGCCGTGTCCCATCACCTGGACAGACATACCCTTTCAGTTTTCATGGGAAGAAGGCTCTTATCTCTAAACGCCGAGACGCTCCTCAACTGATAGGGAGATCAGGCTTTGTGATCTCATCCCTGTGTTCTAAAGCTTGAGCTTAGACGAATGGACAGCATGCAACGCGTTTCAATTTTGGATCTGCACCACGAGGTGCGCTCGTTCTATGGTAGTAAAAGTGACCATGTGCCGGTTAGTTCCGCCCGTGAAACACGATTACTGCGCAACTGGCCATTTAAACGTGGCCGTCGCTGTCTCGTAACATCAGAGACCTGCCCGCCCAAGTTCAAGCGACAAGGTCAACCACAAGAGCTTCGAGATGATCAAGAAAGACGCAATGTTACCCACATCCGCCGCAAACTGTCCCGTGTCCGCGACTCGGGCGCCTGCGGTTGACGCACGGTCAATTATTGACAGGCCCGGCGTTGCGAGAGCCAATATTGCTGTGTCGAGCGAAGCACCATGCGGATCCCCAGGATATAGCGAGGCCAACAAAGACCTTGTAGGCTTGCCCTTCAAGTCGATCCTGACGGTTGCGATTCATTGTCAGCCAGACTGATATATTGAGACACAGACTGTCCTGCAGCAACATGTCAAATTCTGGGATCGAGACGGTGACAACATCATCACGCCAGTTGATACTTATGTCGGCTTCCGTGACCTGGGATTCAACATCCCATTCTCACTGCTTGCGGTCGCCATCATCAATATCAACTTTTCCTACCCAACGCGCCTTGGGCACTACTGGCTTCCAGATCCATTTTTCCGGATTTACGTGGACAGCATTCACAAGGCCAAGGTGATCAGTCTCGTGTAATACTTTTGTTGTTGTTGCTGCTAATTGACATGACGGATTAGCATGGGTCTGATAGTGGGGTGTTTGACAATGAAGGACGATTCGTTCCACAGAACTTTGAAAACCTCTTCTCCAAGTTCGCCACGTCCGACAAAAGCACCCTTTCTCTACGAGATCTATTTAACCTCATGCATGGGCATCGGTGTGCTGCTGACCCATTTGGTGTGGGTGCCCCCATGCTATCCTTCTACTGCTGGAACTTCCTGCTGATGAGTGCAGTGGGGAGCCGCCATATTCGAGTGGGGTACCGTCTGGCTACTGTTGCAAAAAGATGGAAAGGTGCACAAAGAAGACGTACGCCAACTCTTCGATGTAAGTGGTCAATCCCTGTTTTGCAAGGATCAACTTAACGATGGGATCGATTCAGGGTTCTCTTTTCTGGAGAATCAAGGCGGAAAGGACCCATATCCCCAGTGGGTGGAATCAAGGCTTCGGCCTTGGTGGTGACGGTTTCTGGGGATCAAAAAAGAGAATTATACTTCTGGCACCTCTAAAAACCCGGGCCTTCCCAAGCCCCCGCGGTTTTGCTGGATTGCTTCTCTTGGCCACCTGTCTCCTGCCGGTATTGTTAGCCTGCTTTGGTGTACCGAAGATACTGTCACGTCAGCCACACGGCCTTAACGTTCTTCAGAGCGCATGGATTCCTCGGGCTTGCCCTTCTCATTCAGGGACGACACTATTACCAACCTCTACGAAGGAAGTCGCAGCTATCGTCAAAGACAGCTTGGAACGTTGCCCAGTCGCTCTGGGCGGTTCAATTGGAAGCAAGCAGCTCAGCATCCGCGCGTCCAAACACCTGTTCCACAGTAGCGTTGGTTTTCCCTGCGTCAATGCCGAAGCTGGGAACTGTGCAGTTCAGCTAGACCTGTCCAAGATGCACAAATACATCTCATCTAACACCAGTGCGCTTCGTGTCACAGTTCAGCCCTCAATGCATATGGACGACCTGATGGACACCGTGCACGAGTTGGACATGGCCGTACCGTCAGAATACATTCCCATCTACACTGGGCTCACGGTGGGGGGAATGCTGCTCACTGGAGCTCACGGAAGCTCCACCCAGCGTCCGGCTGGGTTCGGACATTTGGTGAAGAAGCTTACATACGTAGATGCACGCGGCGAAGTTTGCGAAGAGCACAACGTAACAGACTGGATAGGGTCTATGGGAATGTTGGGAATCATTACGGAGATGGAGATAGCGCTGGTAGAGTCCTACAAGCTGAACACAACTGTAAGCAATCCTCAGCTGGAGGTCGCTGGCCCATGGATTTTCTGTGCTAACGCAAGTCTACCGCTGCTTTAAGGTCATCAAGGAACCTGATAGCCACCTTCCCGAGCGTATTGCTAGGCTGGTACTGGATCCGGCGTTCTCGCGAGTCATGTGGTATCCCAATGCACATTCTGCGATCATACGGTGGCATACCGCGGTCCCTAAAAATACTCCAGGTGATGCATATCACAGCTTCTTCGAACGTCGACCATGGGCTGCTGTTGGCGGGCAGCTCGCTTTAGCCCTCGACCAGATCAATTTCACCCCTATCCCAACTGATTGGGGCATTTGCCTTTTTGCGCGGCACCCTCCACCCTTCTGGTACAAGGAAGGAACGTACGGAACATGGCTTGGATTCAACCAGAGCATTGTCGGCTGGTCTCATCGACTGGGCGGTTCCAGCTGCAAGGGCAGCCAATGGGGTTGTTACTGGCAAAACCAGGTTCAGACACTTGTCGAGTTCGACATGGACGTGCGTCTGCTTGGAGATTGGATACGAGAAACGAGGGCCCTCATTGACACGATCGAGGGCAAGGGTTGCCTTCCATCCCTGTTGGGCTTTGCAATGCGCTTTGGGAAGGCATCGGAGTCCCCAATGGATATGGCCTATGGCCGCGATACCGTCTTCATCGACATGTTAGTGGCGAAGGGCATTGGAAGTCTCCCAGCGCATCACCAGAGCGTCTTCGACGAGATTGAACAGATCACATTCTGCAGGTACGGAGCAAGGCCACACTGGGGCAAGAACACGGAACGTGCCTTCCTCAATCCCGCATGTCCGACCAGAGACAAGTATCCTCAATTCGATCGTTTCCTGGCGATGACCGAGCAACGCGATCCGCGAGGGATCTTCAGGCCGACACTCTTCCAGAAGATCGTCGATCGAGAAAGCCGACTTCCTTATCCAGGCTGTGTCGCTGCGGAGGACTGTTACTGTGCGGAAAACGCTCATTGTGGGCCCACGGCTCTGTACAAATGCGTCAACGGCAGGCGCGAGAAGAACGCCAGCGTATGTTTGCAGAGATTCGGCCGAGAGTAGGATGGGCTGCAACGTCGAATCCTGAGGCGCGGTCAAGTTTTTTGTTGCGGACAGGCCGCCCTGTGCTGCTAGTATAAGTAGTAAATCCGAAAGAGTCGGATGGGACGGGATGGAAGTGTTTTAGAGCCCTGAACAGAACCAATATTGAAGTTCATCCATATGACAGACAGTATGACCACGAGTAGTAAAATATGACACATGCTAGGTGTGTAAATTGAAGTATTGGGAACCCAGAATTGTTGCTCCTGTACAGCCATATGGAATTTGATGCTTGGGGTTAGAGCCTTTGCGAAGACCATCCAACGGAAGTTTTGGGGTACGCTTGGCTCAACGAATGATGCCCGTTAACTGGGATGTCTATCAAGGATTTAGCGGTCTTGTCAGGGCGCGGTACCATTCACTGTGACATGGTTGGCAGGACCTTTGAGCACAGTCTAAGCACCGCGTTTATGAGCACCCCAAAGGTTCTTTTGCGCTCGCGATCTAAAAATTGACAGTTCGTGATTTTTAGTCCTAAAAGCGAGCCTCAATATATTTTTGGAAGATCACTGGGCAGAGCACGACCACGCAGTGGCAAGAGAGAACAAATGCTGACGCGGTCAAAGGCCGAGCGCAGGACTAGGGTGAAGCCAGCAGTCCTGCAACACGCTACACGATGAGAAGGAGCGGCAAGAGTCATGAAGATCGTTCGACGCTCAAATATCCAGAATTCGGAGTTATTGGGGAAGAGCAATCCTACAGCACTATGATTTTGGAAGAAAGTGAAGCTCAGCATCACTTATCTTGCACCCAAAGTCAAGGGGTCTGAAAAGTTTCTGGAACTTTGACTGGACTGTTATGACAGAATGACCTTCGAACAAAGATGCTAATGCTTCACTATTGTTGTCCAATGAGTGTCGTGGCAGCTCAAGAATGTCTCAAAGCTTCTCTTGCACCTGCCTGCCTCCGAGCACTTTGGGGAAGCGCAACGGGCAAAGTGCATCCACAATTGGTGTCCAGGAAGTGGCACAAACCGTGCTTTGTTTTGACCTCACGGTCATTGCAGATTCCGGTGGCCCGAATTCTGCGCAGAAGTACGACATATTCGGTAACCTCCGGATCATGTACCCGTGGCAGCATCTTTTGGACGCCTTCGCATCCCGCCGTTGGCTTGGAAGACGTTTTTTATTCCCCCACCAGAAAAATTCAGTGGGTGAGCAGCATATCGAGAGCCAGCTGGACAAGAGGAGAGGAGAATGAAAATGAATAGGTTGGTGCAATTTTATGTCTTGTGACGTACCGTACCATAGCACCTAAGCTACTTACTGTCAGAAATTCTGGAAGCTAAGCTTGTCTAAGTTCGAAGGGATCGCTGTCTTCGACCCAACATGGCAGAATCCCAGCCTGAAGCCTATCATGTGCAGTCTCCAGCACCCGAGAGGCAATCGGCCCCATTTCCAAGCAACAAACGGCGTAGACGCGCTGTGAGAGCCTGCGATGATTGTCGCTCCCGAAAGATCAAATGCGATGGTCTATCGCCTTGTGGACCTTGTAGGCAAAGCGGAAGATGTAAGTCGACCACAGATCCTCGACCAATACTGGGTTTGCAGGCTACGAGGAATACCTGAACCATCATCACTGAACCTCTCGGCAGTCTGCACATATACTGCAACCGCTTCAAGGCACACGGATCCACGGCTGAGAGTGAGGGTACTTGAGGACCGATTGCGCGTCGCGCGGGCAAAGCTAGAGCAGGTGAAACTCGGGAAGTTGTCCCTCCAAGACGCCGACCTCGATATCGTCCTTGACACTAGGGAGGGCGGTCTGTTGAGTTCCGAAGAGAGTTTTAATTCAGGGCCGCCTCCAGATGAGGAGCTGAATCCTGCCACCTTGGACAGTATGATGCGCCGGCGTGGTCGGTTGGAGTTTGGCGATCCATGGGCGGCCCAATTCTACGGCGCTCCCTCTGGTGCTGCTTTCCTCCATCGTTTGACGGAGTTCTTTGGTAACGGCAACAGTCCGGCTCCATCTAACGGCTCATCGCCATCAACCATATCCTTGCTATTTGATGCACCTCTACCAAGTTCCAGCTTTCTGGACGATGTTTCACTGGTAGAGCCCATACTACCACAGCGTCAAACTGCGACAGCGTTGATCTCTGTTGTCTTTGCTCATGTCTACCCAGTCTTTCTATTCTTACACGAGCCGACGTTTCATGAGATGGTCGAACGACTTTACATCAGGGATACAATCCAGTACGAACGTGCCGACCATCAATTTCTTCCCTTGTTCTCCTTGGTCATAGGACTAGGGTATCTGTTCAGCCAGTCGGAACATCGGAAGCACGGCTGTCGAAAGACTGTGAGTCAAGGGTAAATATTGCGGCCAACTGTCATTAAGGTCCATGCACTAACGGCTATCTATAGACTGAGGTATTATCTAGCCGCCCGTAAGATGATCGACATCACCGCTTGCCGCAATCTATGTACACTCCAAATCCTATTATGCTACATCCTGTTTCTCATCTCGACAGCACGATTGGCATCGGCCCACGGCTTCCTGAGCTTAGCCTGCTCTTCAGCCTTGCGATTAGGCCTACATCACAGATTAACGGACGACGACACTACCGTCTCACCCGAAGATCGCGACATTGGAAGAAATATCTTCTGGACTATACTCAAGCTCGATATCTATCTTAGCGCCGTGCTAGGCTTACCCACCCTTGTAGATCTACGAGAGGTCATTCCGATTATCGACGTATCATTAAAGGACGCCCTTCACCAAGCAACCTCAAGCCTTCCCAATCGCGAAGCTATCCTACTCGGCGCCAGCGCCAAGCATCTGGAGATTATGCTTATTATCTCTAAGGCTATCAAGACTCTATATCCTATGGTATCCTCCGAGAACGAGGTTCCAGGCAAAAGCGGCAATATTTCAGTGAGTCTTAGGAGCCTAGAGGAGATTGAAGCCCGTTATCACGATTGGGGAGAGAGTACGTCCGAACTCCTGACGAAGGGTAATGACGGCTCCACGAATTTTATACGGTATTCCTTTTACTATTCTCACCTCAAGTTCCATCAAGGACTAACACCCGCACTCTATACAGACTCAAATACGAGCTCGAAATGGCATCGTTCTTTGGGAAGATCATCCTCTACCGCCCTTTCCTGCACTATCTGGCCAAATCGTCTGATTGCCTGCCAGCAGCCCAAAAGGCCTCGCAGCGCGCGTTGGCATGCGTCAAAATTGCCTCAGCAGCCATCACCCGCTCCGAGGCGATACATCAGCTTGGTCTGTTACGCCCTGCCTCGTGGACCTCCATCTACACGACGTTCTTGTCCGTGGTGTGTTTAGTGTTCCTGATCGCCACACGCGAAGGCACCCATAATCCCGCTGAGGCGTGGCGCAAGGCCGTGAGCGGCATTCGCTTGCTGGCCGCCACCTCATGCCACGAAACTGGGTCGAAGCAGTGCTTGGGGATATTAAAGGTATTACTCTCTCCTTTCTATGAGTTACCGTGCCTCGAAACAAAACACAAGATCATGATTTTGACTACGATGCGTGCAGGACCTCGTCCGCCTCCTCTCCCACACAGTGGACCTCGACGTTCACGGCATCGAGGCCTCGACACCGTGCATCTGCACCATTTCTAACCACCTGGAGGATATCGAGACCCACGCTGGGAAGCCCCACCAAGGTACAGGCGCAGACACAGGCATGGTTACTGACACGAGAGTGCCTATCCTGTCTTTGCAGTCAGACTCATTCTCTGTTTGTCCCGTTGGTCCTCTCAACACTGCTAGCGCTGGCGTGGGCGTGAGTGCGAGTGCAGACGCGGCCGCGCTCTGGCAATTGACAGGCTCGCAGTTGCATTTCCGGGATCAGCGGCCTGCAACTAGCGGCATGCAAGAGGACAACTTCCCCTATGATCCATCCATATCGCTTCCAGCATTGAACTCCTCTGACATGGACAGCACTGTCTGGGATTCCATCACTCAAGGTCTCCTCCAGGTAAGCACAGAAATTCCCACCCATCCTGTCCGATGGTGATCCCGCATATGGCAAGACAGCACAACTATACTGTATAGTCATAATAATTGGGGTCATTTACTGACACCACTGCTGCAGACTTCCGCGACCAATTCGGCTACGTCGTTGAGTGACGAAATGGTTGATGTTCCCACTCTTCAACATTTCACTTGGCCTCATGACGGCATCACCGAGAATTACTTCAGCGACATGCTAGGTCCAACGAACTCGGTGGAGGCCAATCTTAGTGTAGGATAGCAAATCAAATGAAGTGAACTTTTGATTGCAATATTGTACCAGAGAGTGACACTGTGCAGTTCTTCCGTGGGAACCGTCTTGTTTGGCATATGCCTGCGAAAAGCAGTTAAAAGGTACATGATTTTGTCGCCATCCCCAGTCTCAGGGCCTTGTTGCATTGGCAACGAACGCAGATTGGGAAGAAGCAATTTTCGCTGGTCGGAATATCATCCCAGATGCATGATGGCGGGTTGGTGGATTCTATAACACCATCGGTTAGCCAGATACTGTCATCATCAATGGCGCCGCCAAGCTCAAATTCTGCCATTCCAGATGAGCCTTCTGCTTCATGCACATCGAGCAAGTCGGAAGGAGCGCCGAGTGAAGTGGTAGTGATATTGGACAACTGGGCTGTGCCATCCGATAGTATAGGCCAAAATTCGCGACTCTGAGAGTCCTGCACGTTGAGTTTGCCCATGGGAGAAACAGATGAAGTTTTGGAGCCAGTATCCGAGTATAGAATAGATGTAGGTGAATGCACTGAGGAAGCTGATCGTTTCATGGTAAAAGCCTAGCGATTTAGACTTGTCAGTTCTCAAACGGCGTATTCATTCTGAATCGTTGCACAACTTACCTCCAATACTGCAGCACATCTTCTGGCGGTCAGACTGCGGCTGCTGAGATCGGAGAACAACGAGTAAGCAGAGTTCACAGCTTCCCAGGCTTCGTCTACTGTTGCACCTCCCTTGTTACTCAGAGCGAACATCACCAGGGTCATCGCCGAGAATAGAGTCATGAAGGGTGCCAGCCAGTACGGTGCAACGGCACGACCTTGCTGGTGGAGTTGCTGTACGATCCATATGACCTGCATCGCTGCTTTGATGCAAGACGATGCGCAAGCATAAGATCTCATCTCGGCTTCAGATCTTGCTTTACCACCCATGATGTGGTGAAGAAAGGGTCGGTATAAGACCATCTGGACATGGGCATATGCCAGCCTGAGCCGGAGGTGTGCGCTATATACGAGTCAGGACATACAAGCAGTCGTTCTTCTCCTTGTTCAACTTACCAAATCTGGTCATGGCCACCTGCGCCACTTTGTTCCGCCATAGCAGGAAGCGCCGAGTACCACTCGGCTAGCTCAACCTCGATCTGAGAAAGCTTGGAGGCTTCGACGCGCCGGTATCTGTTATGTTCGGAAGGCGTGACGGACGTGGGGCAGAGGAAGTCTACGACCTTGGACATAATATTCAGAAGTCTCGTATGGTGATTGGCGAGCCTTAGTCGAGGTGAGGGGGGGAGTGGTGCCAATTGTCCAGCCACGACCTCTTTAGGCATCTCCTGGTCACCGAAGCTCTGGCCAACTGTGCGCGGCAGGCCCAGGAGGTTGGAGAGGTAAATATCCATAGTACACAATGTCCAGTAGATACGTTTCCTCGTTTCCGTTTGCAGGGAATCGAAATACGCCGGGGTATAGCTTCGATGGAGGCCCATTTGAGCAGCAGACCCCCAGGCTAGGGCAAGATATGAGTAGCAATCTGACAATCGCCCCAAGGCCTGCAAGTATATGATGATGAACAAGATTGCTTGCATTGTGGTAAGGTCTCTGCACTGTGCCGGATCGATCATGCTGTGGGCCATCAGAAAATAGGTGTAGCTCCTGGCTAGTTAGTCATCAAAGCAGTGTGAGGATCCCTTGAAAAGTCTTACTGAGATGTGCCTTCTTCTTCCATGTCATTTTGAGTCGAAGTGAATAGAGCGCCCACCGCCAGTGAGGCATAAAACAGAGCAAGAAATCTGAATTCAGTCTCGGAGTAGAGCTCCTCCTCGATAGTGTATATGCGCTCTAACATGCGGTCAAAGGATGGTACATCGATAAATGTCATAAGACAAGAAGCATCGTTGAGAGCTACTGAGGTGAGACATTTGGCGACTGCCTTTTCTGGCAAAGTCAACTGCACAGTCGGGGGTTGTTTGCAGGAAGGGACTGATTGATCGAAAATCTGCGTGATATCAGGCGCAGTATCTGGCGATATGCTCGGCATTAGGCGTCGACAGCACTCGTGGACACGTTTAAGGAGTGTAAGACCGGCATAGTGGCCATGATAGCTGTAGCTTCCGTTTTTGTCCTGCTGCAACTGGCCGACTCCGTCTATCATGGTTTCCAAATGATCCTCAGCAGTGGTGGCGTCGTGGATATCGGTCGCACCACCAGAGGAAGATGAAATGAGTGAAGACCGGCGCCAATCAGTAGAGTCAAGCCCAACCTTGTCAGCTTGGGTGGATTGGCTGACAAGCTCACTCAAGCGGCGATTTTTGCTCTCCAGCTCTCGAACATAGTCGGCTGTCGATGTTCGCGCACACCGTGGCTGGACATAAGTACATTCTGGTGATTTCATTAGTCTCACAGGTGACGTTCCGTGATGCGAAGCCATCGATGAAACAAACCTCGGTCGCCCTCCACACATAAAGAACACGGCCTTTTCCCATTGCATTTGGATTTCTTTGCTCGGCATGCGTCACAAGCTCGCCGAACACGAGTCCTCTTTCTCTGTGGTGACAAAGTGTCGTCGACGACTGGGCTAACGCTTTTTCTGCTTCCTCCCATTTTCGCAGTCACGGACGGAACAATGCAAGTCTTGTGCAGCTGGGGCCCGGGGATGCCAAAATCCAATACTGGGGTCTTACCTGCTGTATACCATATATACATGCGTGTCGCAATGTGCGAGACTGGTGGGACGTTTACATCATGCTTGTCCAGCACGGGATAGTCCGCTATGTACCCAAGAACACCATGGAAGCGAGCGAGAATCGCGACGATCTTCGTCATATCAAGTGCAACTTTATTGAAAGGGCAGGCCGAAGGCCTAAGGCCTAGAAATGGACCTGTTAAGAGCACGACCCTTTGTCACTTAGCCTTGACCAGGCTCGCCGGGACCACGGAACAGAGACGCAATAATAACAAAAATTGGGGTAATATTTATCGTGCCATCCACGCTGCCGAGTGCAACCCCGGACTTAACGACAGGGGACAATTAGCACCGACACTGATGATCAAGAGAACCTCCCAATAATAATAAATGGTTTGAATAATGGCAAACCGCTTACACCCTACCACGAGTACGGCAGTGAAATCTCTGGCTGTTCTCTCCATACCCCACCATTTGGACAGGGCTCCCAATAACGGGGAAATGGGAAGTTTCCGGTCGGGTCCGGCTACTCGTGCGAGATTCCGTTGAAACCGTGTCCCACAATTTGCTTAAGCGCGTCTACGCGATAATTACGCAAGAAGCATTGTTCAGTGCCGAACGCGTTGCAGAGAAGCCGGTTCTGGCAAGTGTTCCCAAATTCAGGAAATGGCTAGCATCTGCCTGAAAATCAAGGGTTTTTCTTGCGGGAACATCCCACCCACGTGCCCACCAAATGGACAAAAACCTTTCCGCACGCAATTCTGCAGGGATCAGCCCAGGCCATGATCAGAGGGTTCAGGCGCAGTAAATATGCGGCTTTGATGCCGCGGTTGTGTCTGCTGTATGTAACGCCATTAAAGTAGCAGAGTTACAACGCACTGGGAACTACACTGACCCATGCGCTCCGGATGGCTTGTCAACCATGTTCAAAAGGCTGGCGACACGGGTATTACGGAAACTCGGCATCAATAAACCCTTCCACGTTTTCTCCATTGGGCGTCAAATCCGGGTTGGTCTTTTCGCGTAAAAACGCTATTTCGACCCTCGCGCAAGCGTTCCGGTCGTTTCTAACTTAAGCAATCTTAGTCATCCCCCCCGGGAGAAACTGCCAGTCCGTCGCGTAGTGATGAATCTTGTAGCATGTGGGATTTGCCGTCGGTTCTGCGCCGCCTCCACAGCTCGTCGTGCTTAAGGATTTCAGTCTACGTTCTACCATGCCATGGCGGGAGGCAATAGGACAAGATGATTTCAATCCGGCTTACATTGGCTTCGTGGCATCGCTACGTATGCATCCGACAGCTGACACAAACCATTGGTTTTGCGGTATCAATGTGATGTCTCCTCTTCTAGTACGTCAGCAAGCTTGACTGTACCATCTTGGTAAGTTGAGCAGCGGTTGTAATCCGCTCTAATCCCACACACTGTCTGACCATCGTATTGAGGTCAGGTGAGCCTCAGCCCCTACCCACACTCGAACGCCTTGCTCACCTAACTGGATCGATTGTGTTAGTACCACCAAGGCGCATGGCCCGCTTTAGACCCTGTTGAAAAGCAAAGCGCACCGTCTGATTAGCTGTCTATTTGCTGATCTTGATTGGCTGCTGGTCAGCCACAAATGATGAATCTTGACATTCCGTCCATTTCTTTGCTTGAACGTGTGTTGTGTTGAAAGACTTATCTTTGCCATTCCTCGAAGCTATCGTATTTGACCGTTTCCTGGAGGTGGATCTTCGCGTGGGACACTGACGTAGGTATGTGTTACTCGAAGAAGCAGGTCAATTCGGAGCTTTTATCCGCCAAATCCGAGGAACCGTCCAATATCGTCATTAGTTTGCAGCTCCCACAAAGGGTTCCGTCCAACTCGCATGGATGCGACATGTAACTAAGATCCCGAGGCGAGTCCCAACAAGCATCGATTTACCGCATCTTGTCGATTTTCACCATGGCTTTGAAGTGAAGATCAGGCACGTCCCCGACGCACATGTTTGACCAAAATCTCCCGGGTCAAAGATCAGCTACTTTGCCAAGTCTGATATTGACGCGTGACTGGATTCTTATTCTCTCCTTTTGTGATCTTCGCCACCCACAATTAACCACACATGCTTCGGCCTTTCTCAGCCGTTGAAATGTCTAGGGTCAAAAGTGTCGTTACTAGATTCACTGGCAAACTCACGGAGCACAAGCACGAATTAAGCCAGACACTTACTAACCGCAACGACAAAAACTATCGAGGAGGTTCGGAGAAGGACGTCGCTGAAAGCATCGAAAATGAGGAGTGGACTAGCTCGAGTGAAGGACTAGATACACCCATGGGTCCCTTCAATGCTGCTCCACCAGCTTGACAAGTTCTTGCGTTGCGATCATAGACTTTCCATCTGCTTCACCATAGGAGATACACAAACGAAGCAATTCCCGGTCCTGAGTATTGACCTTTGCACCGTGGTGGTACTTGTTGAACGCTACGAAATCAAGAGGATACATGACCTTTGCTATTCCCACGAATTGATCCCTTACTCCAGCCGCGGTAGTCGTCTGCGCAGCCGTTTGCCCCGTTTCCCCGAAAACCCTGAGACTCTGGATCTCCTTCATCGACTGAATAGCCAGCGTCCAAAGCTCGCCTTCGATATCAATATCCTCGTACTTCGGCCAGCCCAGCAGATCAGACACCGCTAGGATGGCAAACATGGGCGAAGAGAAACTCCCAAGTTCTGCCGCCGGCATAACATTACACTTCGAGATTCCGCTGGCGTTGTACAGCTCCGCAAAGCCTTCAGCCACGGCAGTAGAGCTGTCATCCACGACGAATCCCGGACCGAGCTTGTCTGTGTACGCCTGGTCTGCTTGAGCCAGCAATTTCGCGTCCGTCGGCTCGTGCAGAGGTAGAGTAACAATCTTAGGCTCATAAGCGTGAATCAAGAGTTGACCATTGGTCACTTTATCTGCGTCAATGCCGGACGTTCTGAGGAACCAAGGCCGCAGGTCAAGAAATACAGTGCCAATAATGACCTTGGTTTTGGTGCCGCGGACAACATCACCTAAAGTCCTGACGAGCTCTAGGCCCACTTCGTTCTTCAAGGCGTGCCCGTCGAGCGTAATTAGGATATAATCGTACTTGACATGATCGTCAGCATTGGCGCCAGTGATGTCTACCGGGTCGGTGCTAAAGTTATAGTCTGTATATGTCTTGAGATCGTTGTCGTCGTACGAGTAGAGAAGTTGAGGACGAGTGAGAATTTTCGCGCGATGGGGCCGGACTAGGAATGTCACGTCTGCGCCGCCTTGACTGAGAATGTAGCCTGAGATAAGGCCCATTGAGCCGGCACCGATGATGAGAACGTGCTGTTTTGGGTGTGCAGTCATGATGGTTGAATGTAAGGTAGTAATCAAAGGGCGCCTTCTTTTGTGATCCAGGTAAAGAGAAAAAAGGTTGTGGTGACTGGCTGTAGACTAATTGAAGCTCCTCAGTCCTGCGCAATTGTTCTCATGGATTGAGTAAGTACCTCAAGAACAGTCGCAATCGTAGTTTATAAGAGTCGCGTAGGCCACCACTGTAATGCATTTTGGGTGTATCGTAGTGACATTGTATCTAGGTAGCAAGTGTTGCTTGTAGCCTGATACGCAGTCAGGGGTCTGCGTACTTCCGCCGGCCGGACGAAATGGTCCGACTTCCACGCTTTTTAGTCATCGACAAGCAGCATAAACTGTCTACAAGTGGGATTTCTCCAATCAGAAGTGCAATGGAAATCTGCATTATTCCCTGACTTCAATGAATGTCGAGATTAGTTGCGTCGATCTCGCTTCGGAGGGTAGCCATACAATCTGTGTCCGAAATAATAGGCGTTGCCCACGCATGAAGAACTTCCCTTTCTTTCGGTTCGGTATTCTCGACTCTTCGACACCTGAGATGTTGACGCTCTCCAAACAGTTGATGGAGGGAGTGCGATTGTGAGGCGGAGGACCTCGGGTGCCATTACCTCCTTGCAGCTGGTCATTACCCGGAATCTTTTTGAGATCATGAGACTGGCCACGTTGAATCACAATCTTATGTGTCGACTTTCTTCGACCAGCACAAGCACGAACATGTTATCGAGCTTATTCTTAGGTACAAAATGTTATGAAAACCCTAACTAAGGTCGGAAGAGTTCTAGGTAGATCTTTCCTCACCATGTTTGACGAATTTCTGCCATGTGTTAGTCAGTACAAGATACTTGATACTTTGTTCTGCCGCATTGAACACGTCCTCGTTGAAGCCATCCCCGATCATCGCATGGGAAATACCTAAGGGTGCAACTGCAGGATGAGGCTCGAATATATGCTCGGCCTTCTCTGCAGGAAATGTATATGGATGCAGCACTTTTCCTGTTGGTGCTCCCTGTCTGTGGACTTCTTGACGTAGGGTTATTGGTAACGTGTCTCCGGTAATATTTCGGTCGTGAATAGGGTGTTCAGTTGCACCCTCGAAAGGTGCGATACCGCAGTTGTGACGGCATGCGTTTGCCGGAACTGCCGGCGCGAAGACATTCTCCAGACACTGGCGGATCTGCCATTCGATGTTGATTGGAAAGTTCGTGGTTCGTTCGCAAACGCGATCCATGTAAATTTGAAGAGCGATTTCGAAGAAGTGCAACCTTGCGACATCTGTAATGGCACCTCCAAGGCGCGGTGCTGTGCGGAAAGCTTGACGCCACCGGCTCACTTGGACAAGGAAGAGAATGTTTTCCGCGGTGAAATCTTTGGTGGCGGCGAAGTGTAAGAGTGGAGACGGGTTAACCGCCAAAGCTTTTTCCAAGGACGACATTGAGCACAACTCACGGTGCAGCCGTGACGATGCCATGGAACTCGAAGTGTTGGTGCCTAGTGAATGGCTACTCGCACTTGAGGTGAGGTGTCGTTCGGACTCCGCTGCATCCTTCTTATCCTCCCAAGCTTGCAAAATCGCCAAGGTGGTGCGTATATGCGACTTCGCTTGGTATACTTCATAGACTGGGAAGAAGATTGTGGTAAACTGCATAACAATTATCCCTGGCGCCAACCTAGACTATGTCAGGAGACGTGAGCACCTCAGAGTCTGTGGGTAACTTACCACATCGGTGGAACAAACCAGGGATTGACGTGCACGAAGGCGGTCGAGAAGACTGCAGCAAGCCATAGTGGCGTTCCTGAAAGGCTAAGAGGGTATGAGAAGCGTCACGCAAGACACAAGATAGACTATCGTACCCAGCGATAACACTGACAATCACCTGCAGACGCCAGTAATGTGTGTCGTGTACAGTGCGGACACTGAAAAGGATATATGGACCATACAACCAAGCCCAGGCCAATTGCCAAAACGCAGACGGTATCCTATTCAACTTTTAGCATCGCTTCGTCGCGATGTGATTGTAAATTCACCATTGTGGAGACTTTCGACACAATGCCTGGCCTTTGGCGTGGGTCACTGGCCCGTAACTTGTGTAATCATTTTGCAAAGTAGGAGTGGTTGCGTAGAGGACGGCCGTAATTACGAGCTGGCGAAGCACGTTAGCCAACAGATCATAACTCCCGTTCCAGGAAGGACAAAGAGTACCTGAATGAACATTCTACATCCAATGAAGAGATAACTTTTCTGCACTTCCCGTAGTGACTGCCATTGAGCGCGAATGTGACCCCAGATAGACAGGTCTGACTTATGGGAAATAGAAGGTGGCTCTTCAAGAAGTTGCCTTTGTTGATCACTGATACACTTGAGTTGGATAAGATTCGCCTGAAAAAGTGCTATTCCGAATGGAAGGTATATGCTCATGATCCAGAATTCAGCCGAGCAGAGGAAATGGCCATTGGTGGTGTATGCAAGGAATATCTTGATAAGATATACGTGTAGAAAACTCACTGCTGCAATAGCTAGTGGAAGGTTGCGAATCTTAAAAGACTATAAAGGCAGCCGGCGTTCTTGAGGCTGCCGGAATCAACATCCTCGACCGAGCCTTGGAGAGACGGGAGAAAAGGAAAGCTACCACATCTACTGAAAATATTCTTACTGCCAAAGGATTGTCTAGGACGCGCCAATCATACACAGACCAAATTGCGAACATCAATTATCTGTCTGTGGGCAGTCATGGTGTTCCCGGCAGAGCACACCTAATCAATTTCTACCTATCGGGTTACCGTGAGGTGGTTGACACGCTCAGGCCCAATCGATAGGCCCGCAATCACATGCATATGCAAAATGTCCCTCGAATCTGGCGGCACTTCACTGTCTCGAATTTGTGGCAGCCGCTTATTGGTCTACATCCGTTATCGAAACCACCCTCCCCTTTGCAGACATATTGTAACTTTCTTTTAGTCCACTACCAATACTGCAGCAGGGCATCTTATTCCTTGTTCCTTGAGGCTCGATCCTGCGTACCCAGTCGAGACATTTACACAGGGACAACATCTATCACCTTTCTCAACGCTCCACTCGCATCTGCCCTGACATACATCGAGCACATCGTAGACTCTATGGATTCATCAGGCCCCTTCTGCCTAATTACCTGGTACAATGAGCAAACACTTCGTCTGATTTTCACAAACATGTTGAGAATTTCGCTCTGCTATGTACATTGATACACCATTCTTGACCAAAGTCCCTCTCGCGTGAGGCCAAAGTTGTTCCACAACACGGTGATAATAGGCAGGGCCGAGACAGTAACTTGACCGAAAGGATCCTGCCCCAATCAGATCCTACTGTTTCCGGACACTCTCCAGTCACATGAATACCCAGTTTCATCTCTTCTTTGGTTTCTTGAATGTCGCCGGTTCTAATATCTTAGTAACAGAAGTTTCTGGTGTCACTTCTTGAGGATCGAGGAGCCTCAGTCCGTCGTCATCTGCAGCTGCTGACTCCGACAATTGATGGCTTTCCAGATCTTGTGAAAGCCCAGATGATCAAGGAAATTGCAGATCGGATCCTTCTGAGAGTTCAAAATGTATGTCGGGTGGTATCATATCGATTGCCGAGCAGAGCCTTTTGAAGTGAGCAGGTACCCAGGTATCATAGACACTTTTGGTAAACTTGTACGCCGTCCATTTTTCCTTACCATCCTGTTCTGTGAAGTCGAATTTACGGATCGTGTGCCGGTAGAATGAGGTCTTCTGGTCTTCGGTCACAGGATAGTGGCCATAAATCCTAACACTTTCACAGTCGTGCGAGATAGAAAAGGCCAAGATCTCCCGATGAAGCTCTTTCTCACGCTTCACGAGCTTGAATAGTTCCACGACGCCTCGAACAGCGAGAGTCATGCTGTGTGCGTTCTGTCGATCTGCTACGTCGAGTGCGGCCGCGCCGCACTTCACTTCGGTCGAGAAGAAGGGGAAGTACATGTACCATGTCCCCATGAAGAAGGAGTTGTCGGTGGGGTCGCCAACAAATGGCTGAAGTTTCTGAAGTTGAGTCTCGGTAAATGCAGCGCGTTTAAAATCCACAGAGTAGTCTGGTTGAGGTCGTGGCTTGGTGACAGGAATGGAATTGTTCCAGCCCTCATTGACGCTTTCAATGAGACACCTCAAATGCTTCGCCCCTCGAATCGCTAATGATTGCGCGGAAGGAATGATGAGTCTTGCAGCGTCCTGAATGACCTTGGCTTCGTTTCTGTCCTGTATCATCTCGCAGGTTTCCTCGAAAAATTCATCCTGAAATAGGGAATGCTCGGGAACTGTCTGCTTGGCTTCAAGCAATGACTTGTACTCTTTCTTGGTTTCTGCTGTGGGACCCTCTTCATTCCGGCCGACATACTTGCCCATAAAGCTCCCTTTCGCCTCAAGAAGCGACCTGTAGCGTGGGTCTTGATAAGGAGCACTCTTCTCCTCCCTAGGCTTCTGGTCACTCGGTGTGGTCGAGCTGGGTGCGCCAGACTCGCTGTCTGATCGCTTTCGCCGCAGTGAGGCGGTGGATTTCTTTCTTGCCAACAAATGACTCATTTCGCCACTTTCGCTCAAGTATCCTGGCGGCCAGTGGTATGTCTGAGTCCAATATGTAACGGAACCAACGTCCTGAGCAGAGGGTATAGGATAAGATGTTCGTGGTCGTTTGGGGGAGGGCGGGCTTGATTGCCGTTCGGTCTCTCGCTTCCTCTTTCGAGGGTTCGTCGACAGAAGGGTAGAAAACGGATGCGCACGCTTCGTTAGGTCAATATTCCATCACAGAATAACGTGGACGGCTTACATGAAGATGTTTGACGTCGCTGATGGGAGATGGTAGAGAATGATGGCTGGTTTTTTGCTGAGTCTCTTGAATCTTACTCGAGCCGTCTAAACGGGCGCTCCGTCGCACAGGATTGCGCTTTTCTCTCTTCTTGATACCTTGAGGGCGTTTCCCTTGGCTGGTCCCGCGAGTACTGACAATGGAAGCAGGAATATGGTCTTGATCCGGGAGAGACTGCCTCGAGGTCCTTCGAGCGGTTATACTATCTCGACGTGCCATGGTCGCTCGAGGAAGGGCGATGGGGGTGGGCAGCTTTCATGTAGAAGTTGCAGGTGAAGTGCCGGATGGACTTTAAGCGCCTAGACTATGTAGCGTGTGACATCGCATGGAAAGGAATGATTGGGCTGCAGGACTTCTTGGCAAACATAACTTCACATCACAGACGGCGCGTCGAAGCAGTAATCAATTGGCTGACGTCGGAGCATGCAATAGCCGCAGAACCACCTTCTTTGAAACTCGAGTTGTGGCAAGCATGAATGAATATAAAGGGTGCGGTATCAAGTTGCGCAGCCATCTGGGGGCTACATATCGGGCTCATTGAGGAAGGAAGGTAGCCGAGTGACGTCGAACAGCACAACCTTTTACAGGAGGGGTGTTCGCGCAGGAAATCTCTGATGCTCTCCTCGTTCTACGATGAACGAGCCATTTGTTCGGAGGAATCCGCCTAGGTGGACGTTACCAGCATTTGTCATCGTATACAGTCAGGCTCGTTCGGAAAAGTATACATTGGTAGGATGGTCGTCAGCGACCAGACATTGATGTAGGCCCGCACTCAATCGTCAGCATACGGCCCAAGCCTCTCCCGGTCGGGATCGAAAGTGACCATCATACACTAGACACTCCTGATGGTCTTCGAATGGTCCAGGACCATATTTTGGTTGTGCCCTATGCCAGACTTTCCATATCGAATTATTGGCTTCCGTGCCGCCATCCATAAACTTTCGTCTCGCCGCCCGATGGCGACGTCCAGAACGCTCGCTCGCGGTTTACATTATATTATGGAAGTTCCGCCCTGTTCATCAGTCTCCTTGACATTAATCGTTGGGATCTGCGCAGGTTGTTGTTTCGATCGAGGCAAGCTCGTCGTCCTTGGTCGATATTCCCATTCGTCGAGCTCCGCATTGAGTTGAATTTGGTCACCCTGGATGCAGTTGCGGGACCAAGAATGCATGTTCTGGGGACTTGAGCCACCTTGTTAGTATGTGATTTCTCCAGTCGTGTGCTTCGACGGGTTGGTTCCGGCTCTCTGGCGGCATGCTTCGTAGTGTTCGGCTCCGGAACACCAGCACATACTGCTTGTTTCTCACGGCGTTGAACCGACTTCATTTTGCGGGTTTTCGAGATCCTAGACGAGGAATTCGGACTAAGAACAGATTTCGGCTGTGCAGAATTCCTCCGATGCGGGCGGGCCCGAGGATGAAGGTTTCGTGTCTTCAGATTTCTTGCATCCCCCAAAGGTTCACGTAGCATATAGTTCACACTGTCATTGGTTTCGAACCCGCACTCTGCCGCGATGGGGGGGAATTGATCATCGATCCACTTCACAAACACGTTCCACCTCTTGGCCTCCAACTGCGCTGCGATCAGCTCAGCCTTCGCCCTGACCAAGACCTCCTCGGCGCACTGTAGTTCAGAGCCATCTCGGAGTCTTCTCATTTCTTCAGAACCAGACACATGTTCCATGTTGTCTTTTGCAAAACGGAGTTTCTGTTGCGCTTTTTTGGTTAGCACGGCCTTTCGCTTTGAGTTGTCTCGTTTTGCGGCTTCTATTTCCTTCTGTGCTGATTCCGCTCTCAAGTTCGCCGCAGTGATCGCTCGTCGCGAGGCCACAATGTCCCCTATCCGACTTCTCAAGACTTGAGGATCACTAATGACATCGGTCAGTCGTGCTTGGGCATCCTCAAACTTCTCCTGGTAGAATAGCAGCTCCTGCTCCGCCAGCGGGACCCGTTTCTCGTATGCCTTAAGCCTCCGGTAGTAAAACGCCCGAAACTCATTCCAGTCCTCCAATCGATTCTGCTGGTGTCGGTCCTCGAGCACTTGGAGGTCCCAAGTGCACCCTAGATCTGCTAGGCTCTCCCGAATGACGTCTTCGTACTCGTTAAACCTGTTTCGCGAGACGTAAAATTGCCGCATCCGATCCTGAAACTCCCTGAAGTGCCTCCATGTGATGAGCTGGTTGTGAAATTCACAGTGAAAGGTGTTTCCATGTGAATGCCAGAACCAGAGGATGTCCTTATACTCGTCGTACTCCCCAGGATTGTCTATAACGTCGAAGCCGAGGCTGATGGGATGGGACGGTCGGCCTCCGTCTGCTACCAAAGCTCGATATGATTCCTGCTCGACATGCCAGCACTCATTTCTCTCTTCTTCCTCGTCGATGACAGGGGTGGCAGAATAAAAGCTGGAACGGGAGGAGGGCGTCGGTTCTCTCGAAGGGAGACGGCTTCACCAAAAGTCAGTGACATGTTTGTCAACTCGAGGAGAGAAAAATCGTACCCCAGTCGGTCTCCGAGTTTGTCTGCGTCCACAGCCCGGAACTGGTCTTTCTCTGCGCGCAGGTCGACGAGTTTTCTGAAAGCGAAAAGGCCTGTCATCAGCTCCACGTTCAATGTCACGAGGGTAAAGAGCCAATCCAAACCGTAAATGAGCCAAATGTTCATCAGTTTGGTTCTCTGGGTCTTTGATTTCAACGAGGCTTGTCCTCGGTCAGCGGGTGTAGAGCGGGAGCTGGAATCGGGGTTATCTTACATTTCGTCCCCAATATCGTTCACGGATAGGCGTAGGAGCTCGTCAGCGTACACTTCGATCGTCATGGCGATGGTAGATGAGGTGGAAAGGCTCGACGTCGAGCGAACAGCGAGAAAAGGTTGTCGTGGTTTCGTGAAATGTCACGCACGACTCACCACCAAAAGTCACGTTATCTGCATTGGGAAGGTTTGCCGAGGCACTCTCATATTCGTGCCTCCGCAACCAACACTCTTTCATAGTCCTTCGTACTGCAATTTCATCAATTCAACGCATAAGCGTGACATGATGCCGCAGACCTGACCTGAAACGTGGACACGGGGGCTGGGCATGAGATTGATAGGCTCCTGGTTGACCTAGCACAGGGCGCTAAAGTATTAACGTCGGGGCCAATTCGGGCCAAACAAGGCCGAGTATGTGTTGTCGGATTGTCTCCCTCTTGGGAGCCCAGCAGCCTGATTATCAAAACACGCCCAACCCACCACTGTCGAAGTCGAGCCTCTCCATCCATCTTAACCACACTGGCGAAGATGGATGACCTCAATACTATCCTGACACTGACTCCCGCGGATAAGCTCGGACTGGCGTTTGGTGCATTCCGTTTGCCGCATAACCGTTCTCGATATGTGAAGCCATCTGCATTCATTGATGACAGCCCAAGCCGTGAGACCACGCCTTGTGAATCTCTGGACGACGACACTCCTGTTGATGATTCAAGATACCATCATTGCATCATCATGAGTTTTGGTCAGGAGACCAGAGAGGAAGGTCGTTTTACATTTGGAAGCGATCCTGCGCTCTGCGATGTGTTGCTCGCTTCGAAGAGAGGGCAGCATAAGATCAGCCGCCGGCACTTCTACATCACTTTCGATGACCAACAACGTCCCGTGATCATAGATAATTCGACGAACGGCCTCACTGTTAGCTACGACGGGCAAGCGGAAAACGAGAGACGCAGTCACTTCCAATGGATCATCTTCGATGATTTTAAGAAGATCACGGTCACACTGCGAAAGAATGGGCTCGCATTTGACATACACCTACCCCAGCATTACAAAACGCATCGAGAAGAATACAAAAACAAGGTGAATATCTTCACGGCCGATGCTCCTTCAGAACATCTGGTGGCTTTCGACAACCTGGCGCTCCGCAGCCAAGGGACCTCATTCGCCCCGAGTGAATCTCTTTCTCCAAATAAACGACCCATTTATTTGAAACGAAGAGAATTGGGAAGGGGCGCTTTCGGACTGGTGCGGAAGGTAATTAATGCCAGTACGGGGCATGAATACGCGGGGAAAGAGTTCTTCCACGAAAAAGGCTGGGAGAAGGAGATTGAGATCATGAAAGGTCTCTACCATGTGCGCACATCCTGAATATCGTTCAACGTTATTAGTCTGCTTATCTTTCCAGGCCCATATCGTTCATTTCGTCGACTCCAGGACTGCACCGAAGCCCTTCATGGTGATGGAATACCTGCCACTGGGGAATCTGGCGTCGCAAGACCGAGTCTCTTCCATCAGCGATACTGAGATGTTGGTCGTCTGCAACCAAACTCTGGAAGGTCTTTCTTGTCTCCATGGCCAGAACATCACACATCGAGACCTGAAGCCAGAAAATATCCTCTTGCGTTCTAGGACGCCTATCCACATCAAATTGGCGGACTTTGGACTGGCCCAAGACAGATCCGATTTAAAGACTTTCTGTGGATCTCCGATGTATGCAGCTCCAGAAATTTTCCTTGGTCAACATTACACGGCTGTCGTGGATATCTGGTCTCTTGCTGTGGTTGTGATGACTTTCGTCTATGGACTCCCCGAATCGAGTCAGCCTGGAAACACCAAGCAGAAGGGAAAAGCGGTAAAGAAAGAAATTCTTCAGTCGAAGGGTGTATCCTGGTGCCAAAGTCTCATAGTGAGCGCCGATGATTGGGAGTCCGACCATTTGATTGATTTTCTTACCATGCACATGCTCAGGTGGAATCCTCAAGAGCGACTGTCTGCAGCGGAGTGTTTGAGGAAAGCGTCAGAAATCAATCTTTTCAGCGAATCAATCGCACGGACGGGCAAATTGACCCCACGACTACAACCCGTCCACGACACTGACGATATCGACGCAGAAGAAGCGTCGACAATCATCGGCTCTCTAGGGCACATGGACCGATTGTCGCGAAATGTCCGTGCGTCGTTAAGGAGTGAGGGAGATATGTTGCGGTCAGTAGGCTCTTCGCCACCGTTGGTCCCTAGTGATGACGAGAGGAATCCGTCCGTGTTTCGAGAACAATGCGATACCAGGTCTGCAAAACGCAGACGGACCGCAAATGACACCGAGCCAGTTGACCTCCCACAACCACCGACGGAAGGGGGTTTCAAGTGGAACAACAGAGGCGCAACTCTTCAAATCAACGAAACCAATGAAATGACCGAGTCTACGATCGACAGACTGTTACATGTTCCTCGATCGTCCCTTAAATTTATGACACCTTCACACTCGTTTACCCAGGGGCCAGCCATGAATAATACAAAGGGCCAGGCTTATAGATTCCGGAATGACCAAATAGCGGACTTGCCGGATCATCAGGAGCGACAGACACCTGAACAGCTGCCGCTCAGAATTTATCACACGCCAGATTTCTTCAAGATTCGTATTGACACCGGAAACGTCGCGGTGCATAAGAAAGATCTCAAGGTGAATGTGACAAATATCATGACACTACTACGAATGGATGCACAGAGATTCATGCTACAAAGGAAGGAACTTCAATTTGAACAGATCCATCCGTCAGGTTGGTACGTTGATTTTCAAGACGCGATCCAAATTTGCGAGTCGTTGGGTGTCTCACAGATGGCTCGTGCCCTCCAACAGGGTCGGTCAGTTTACGAGTCTCAGCTTCAAAGAGGCTCATTACAAGAGTCTCGTGCTATGCCAGAGATTTCTGAGGCCCCCTTGCGACGACGACACGAAACAAGGTACAGCGAAGTATCTCCCACCTAAGATTCGAAGATTGACCCCTTTTTAGGGAGGCCCACGAACTGACTCGAAATGTGACGGAAGACGAGCTTAATGGAGATGATATACACGGCAGGCCCACTCCTTTGCAGGTCCCAGAGCGCGCCAACCAGATGCTTGTGAGGCCCGGAAGGAAAAGGTGAGCGTATATTGCTATATACACTCCACCTTTGCTTAACAGGGTCATAGACATCCTTGTACCACAAGACTCGAGGAATTCTACAATAAGAACAAAGCCCCGACGACCAGTGATTATAAACACCTCGCCAAGGAAACAGGGGCGGAAATAGACTGGATTCGAGTGAGTGATAAGCGCAACACCATTTGACAACAAAGAGACTAAAGAGGAGTAGAAGTGGTTCCAAAACCGAAGATTCCAAGATCGACCACCAGTGAAAAGGTTGGCTCTAACAACAGCAGCACCACTTGCACAAAGCTCCCCAGCTGTTCTAAAACTGCAATCACACAATCTGCTTCCGAATATCATCGGACCGCTCCCTCCACCGGATGAGACTTGCATTGAACAACCAGATGTTACTGGTAATACATATGTCTCTGAGTGGGAGAATGAGCGGTCGAAGTATTTGTCCCTCAACTGGGGTCATAGTGAGATCTATATTCGCAGAGTGGATCATTGGATCAACGGAGGTCAACTTTGTGAAGCGACTGGTCGGAGAAACCAAGAGATCAACATCTTGAAAACGAGGTGGACTTTCGAATTCGAAGTCGTGTCAGGATCCTTCCCCTGGGCTGGAACATATATCACTCATACCGCTGGACTGCAAATCTGCCAACTCTACGGTTTACAAGACCTTGGCGAATTTGTCCGTGATAGCCTACCGAAATGGCTTACTCGAGCAAAGACGCCACTCCAACCAGAATTCTCCGTCATGACATGCGATAAAGTCGCAATCTCGATCAGAAATGATGGCTACGTCAATATGTCTCATATCCTACCCATATTCGCACAAGTCCATCGCGCAAGCATACAACAGCTAAGACAACGGAAAAAAGAAATACGGTTTCAGGTGGTGGTAGAGGGCGACGCAAGGCAGCAAGGCACGTATGCAGAACTCCCGGCAGCAATTGAGATCTGTCAAGAATATCAACTATGGTCTGTTGCTCAATGTCTTGAGGAATTTGCATCAAGATGGAGCTTTCCAGCCGCTTGTCATGCTGATGAGGATGATCGCTCCACAAAGGATTGTGGAAATGCACCGATCCAAGCACAGAGCATAATCGAGATTCCACAATTGCCGCAGTTGCCATCTAACAGCATCGATGATATCAGGGTGGCCAAGACAGACGATAGACCTTCGTCTGGAACACATCATTACCGCGACGATTCGGTGCATTCATTTATGGGTATACCGCCGCAGTCCCATCTGAGCGAGGTACTGCCCATAATAGAATCAAGGAGTTTATCCTGGAGCTATAATCAAGTTTCAGGTACATCGCTGAGCCTAGAGTAGTAGATATAAGCCCTGGGCATCAGGTCGAGTGGGCCAGGAAATTTCTCAACAATGGTCCGAGCCATGCACGGGAGGCACCTGTTAGCGGCATGGCTCAGGTAACACCTTTTACCATGATGTGTTCCTTGTACTTGTTTCCGTGCTATCATATAATGTGCCAGCCAGTACGCGATGGCAATACCGTGGGTTGGTTCATTGGTTTAATTAACAACTTTACCACTATCTACCATTCATTGATCAGTATGCCTTCGGAACACGAACGGCTCCGTGATCGCCTCTGCCCGTCGCCGTTGCGTGCAGGGCTGCTGAATACTTTCATCGGTACTCGCATCGATCCAGAATATACCCCAGTACCTGCTTGACCGTTCTGTATGAGCAAGCGTGCATGAAAGTGGTCTCGGTATGTCACACACCTCTCCCGCTGATCCTGCACGTGTTTGAGACAGATCTGAGTCTTGCCCGATCCGCCCAACCCAAAGAGCACGAATCGTCGCTGATGCGGCCTCTGGGACGGCGGTACTGGGACGAATGCGGCCGTGAGACTCTGCATGTCATCGTCACGTCCCGTGAAGACAGGGCTCAGTAGGTGAGGGACTTGGAAGTGCTGGTTGTGCGACACTAGAATTTCATTCAACCTAAGGAGACTCTTCTGCTGCCCATTGATTACGAGGACGTACCCGACTGCTCGAGAGCCACGCGCCGTGAATTGATTGTTCTTCAGCCTCTCAATCCTCTTGTACACCCTCTTAAATGTGTCATCATCCTGAGTCTCGAACTTGCACATCGCACTGTGATCGGCATCCACCGGAATGTGTTCCTCATGGTTTGTCTCGAGAAGGGCGGAGTGCTTCTCCACGGTCTGGTCCTCGTTAGTTGTCGAAAAGATCATGACAAGTCATGGGTATATATACCAGACCCGACAACCCCTTCATCGGCCGTGATTCAAAGAAACTGTACACCTTGTAGTCCGGCAGTTGAAAGCGAAAGTCCGTAGTCAGCCGAAGGAGAACGTCCGAGTACGTTTGGAGCGCGGCCAGGAGTCGTGGAGGTGGTCGATGACTGAGAAACTGCGCTGCGTTTGCCAGCACTTTTCCATACGACGCCGTGTCACTACCGTGATGAGGTGTGCCCATGAATATCAGCCCCACTGTGGCATCCTTGATCGACTGGTATCGCGACTCCAGCCGTGCTTGGAACAATGCCTAAACACGTATCAGATGTCGCTTGACTCGATCGAGATCACTTGCTCAGGGATACCGTTTCCCACAATACCTCCCAGAGAGTGGGCGATAAAGATCAGTGGACGCTGCTTTTCCCTGACCCATAGTCAACATTTCTGTGCCTTCGCCCAACACCATTATTTTGTACCTCTGGGGCCTCCCTCTCGTCCGCCAAGCCGATCAACAAGCTTTTAGCATGATCCGTGATCTTCGCAGTGGACTGTCCAAAGGCCGCATCGGCGTTGTAGCCGAAGGTCATGATGCGGGCATCGGGGATCTGCTGAGGGAGGAAGTCTCTCAGCCAGAACTTCTTCGATTTCGGATGGGTCCAGGTGTTGAAAACATCACCGCCGAAGGCCCCATGCACGGCGACCACACTATCGCAGCACGCGTCAGTAAACCGCCTCAAACGATCTTTGGTCAATCGACAGCTGGATGGAGCAACTCACTTAATGGTTGGAGACGAAGTTGGCCCGCCTGGAGGGTAGAGGATGGAGAGCGACATGGAGATTATGATTTGGCACGACTGCAATGCATCTATCATATTGAAGCTCTGTAAAAACTCGTGCTGACATTCCAAGGCGGCCTAGTCTATTTTGGTGCTTTCTTGTGAATGATAGGAGCAAGGGTACGTCAAGCCACAAGGAGGATAGGACGGTGGAATCGGAACATGTCCACAGGTTACGATTCTCGTGCAACACGGGGGATAAGGGACCGGACCAGCTCGTCTTCAGAGGTGTCCGATCCGGCCACAACGACCGACGAACGGGATGT
>JAVRRU010000066.1:0-55590 GCA_035928005.1 Exophiala sp. CCFEE 6388
AAATGCTACGCTAGTCCCGATTAGGACTAGTGCAGTGACAACTGCCTTCAACAGTAACATCAAAAAGGGAAACGGTTTCGGGTTGCTAATGTAGAATGAACATCATCTTTTGACAGCACTTCGCATCGAGTATAGCTTAAACAGGGCCGTGCTATTGGCTGCTTATGTAGAATGTACGCAACCTTGTTCGTAGAAATATGGGCTTTTTAGTATCAGAGTCTTCTCCCGGCGCAGTTTTCACTTGTTCGCATTCGTGGCCAGCATCACGGCCTCGGAACTGGCGAACTACCCCCGGCCTCCTCAAAGTTGTGTTCCCAATCCAGTGATATGTGGAACGTGCCAAAAGAATCGTGTCTTCTAATTAACCTCCCACCATACCTAAAGAAGCATGTAGAAAGTTAGCCGGTGTACTTTGCACGTTTGCACCCATGGGTGTCGGAGATAAGCTCCTCGTCAGACATCCGAAACGACAAAGAGTGCTACTTTACCTCCATTTGGGGCGAGTGTGGTCGCCGTCACGAAGCTTGCTCGTCCGCTGGTAATCCATACCAAGCACTCAGCGACTTCTTCGGGTTGACCGGGCCGCTTCAGCGCCATCTCGCTCACCATTTCATCCAAATTGGTATCGTCTTCCTCGGGCACATCCCCCAGCATGGGCGTCTTGATCACTCCAGGACAGATGGCGTTTACTCTGATGCCGTGTTTTGCATAGTGCAGACCGTCACTTTTTGTGAAACCTATTATCGCATACTTGCTGGCGCAATACGCCGGAAGATTATCGTAAACGCGTAACCCAGCCATGGACGCGACGTTGGCAATGGCGCCACGGGCAGGGTAACGGCCGTCGGAGGATTGAATCGGTTCCTGCTTGAGCATCTGGGTGAGTTCAGCTCGCTGACAGAGCCACATGCCTCGAGTGTTGACGGAGAACTGCTTGTCCCATTGACCGAGGCTGTACTCAGTACTGATGCCGGGAATCAGTGTCCCGGCGACGTTGCAGGCGTAGTCGATGCGCCCGAACGTGCTAACTGCGGATTGGACAAGAGAGTTCACCGAGGATTCGGATGTCACGTCTTATCAGGTCCATTATCAGCCTGGTGGTCACTCTCTACCCGTGCGATCGATGCATTTGTTGCGGAGCATAGGCTTGAAGAGTATTGAACTGGGATACCCACCTGTAGGTATAGCAGTGACCTCCACATCTCTGTGTTCAGCCTGTATTTCTTCACGGGTCTTGTTCAGTGATGTGGTTTGAATGTCGGCAAGTACCAGTCTGCGACATCCTTCCTTTGCAAACAATTTGGCCGTCGCCCTGCCGATGCCTGGCAGTTGAATTGTCAGCACAAATCCTGCATGTTCCGATGGGCTATAAACCTACCTGAGGCTGCCCCAGTAATGAGTGCGACACCGGGGAAATGCATGGCGTTGGTGGCAACGGGAATGATGATAGATCTGGCCTGACGATTTAGATTAATCCCGATATTGCTGGACGGATGAGTAAGCCAGTCATCTCTTGTGCTAATGGGGAAGAGTCAATGTGTTTACATAGGTGTTCAATGTGACGCCAGGCACGCCTGGGCGAGTCAGAGGTGATTGGGCGCACATCAACTGAAAGCAGACCGGCAGGTCATTGCCGGCTGCCGGTGTCAGCTGATTGCGGAGTTTTGAAGCCTTGCACGACTCTCCCGGAAAGCGGCCCAGAAGTCCGGCTCCTGTGCACCATCTGAAGCATCCCCCCAAAACATCCACCGCACGGGGATTGTCGAATGTAGTGACACAGCAGTGCAAGGCAAGTCCACGAAGCAACTGAAACTCATGAGGACAACGCAAGAGGTTGAAGCACCCCGTAGGTGGTGTATGGAATCAATCATGCATGTAGACGTAGTGGCCGTCGCGGATGGTTTGGAACACGGCTATAAGATTGCTTTTTTCCGAGCCCGGCTTGTCTCGTATGAGGGAATACCTCGACGGTGTACGTCATTTAATAATTACCGACAGACTCAATTCCGGATACGACAATGCAAAAGTAGGCCTCAGAGACCAGTTTTCGAGCTTCCTCAAATGCGTCTTGAACGCACGGCTCAGGCGCAACGTACCTGAGGCTTCCCGGACGTACGTCATGGCATGATCGTAAGGCCAATTGACGTTCAGGCTGCTGCAGAAAACAGGACTGAACATATTGAAGGGATACAAGCGATGCTCGAACGTGAGCTTTTCGCGCAGCACAGGCCAGGGAAGTGCGTCTATGTAGATCGGATGGCTTACTCGACACTGTGAAGGACATGGATGAAGCCAGACGGGTAACTCGTCCAAACTCTCCTCCGTCGGAAAAATGCGATACTGTGAAAGAGTTAGCGTAACGAGCAGATATTGGCGTTTCAAATGCGGCAAAGGGGAAGAATGGCCGCGTGCTATGTCGAACATGTAGACCCTGCTTACCCTCAAATGAATGTAATTCAGCCAAAAGATGGCCAATTTCTCCGGCAACTTGAAATTCCATTGGCTGATTGGAGCATGTAGAAAGCGAGTAAGTGAGTCCGCCGTTGAACGACTGGCGTTCGGGTTGAGCAAGAGACGCAACTCTGGATCTTTCGGTATACACATGGACGTGTCTCCCACATGGGTCCGATGTTCAT
This sequence comes from Exophiala sp. CCFEE 6388, assembly GCA_035928005.1. Taxonomy (NCBI): domain Eukaryota; kingdom Fungi; phylum Ascomycota; class Eurotiomycetes; order Chaetothyriales; family Herpotrichiellaceae; genus Exophiala; species Exophiala sp. CCFEE 6388. The sequence goes on from JAVRRU010000066.1 coordinate 2,637, forward strand.
TGATACATTTCATCAGCTTGACATCCCAGATATTGCTCGGCGGGCAATTTTGGGGCGCAGGAAACTGTCGCTGAGGCTCATGCGGTTTGCTTTGCCAGAAGGGCCCCGGGGAGAGATAAAAGGTGTTCAAGACAGGAAGTTCGTCTGTACTAGTCAGCGTCGGATTGACCGAAGAGGTGAGAAACCCGTCGAGACTAACCGGTATTCGCTTGTCCTGAGCTGTCTTGCCCTTGTTCTAGCAGAACCTGGTTCTCGAAAGACGAAAATGGCGCCAAACATTCCGGTTCGTCAGTAATAAACGGCCTCGATGCCGACATGGCATCAGCACTGGTCTTAAAAACGGTCAGCCCATCTGGTTTTTTGCCTCGGCTATACGCGAGTCCACCTCTGGAATGATCCACGAGAAGGACCAGCAAGACTTACCAAAGAATCAAACCCCGGATAGTGCAACGAGGAAAGCAAGGCAGAAGACTGTGCCAAAGGAACTAGATCCGATGGCTGGATGAAGTCGTCGTTGAAGTCGACCATGATGTCTTCAGTCTCGCCACTGTCCACGCTGCCTGGGGTGAGGAGATTTTCGTTCCGTCTATCGAATCCCTCCCCGTCTGCACGTCCACCAGCAGCTTCCAGGTTCGAGCTTTGTTGAGCATTTGTGTCCTTTTCTGCAAGCTCACCACGCGGCGATGGAGGCCCATGTAGGGATGGATGTCTGCGGTCTCCTGAAGCTGGATTATTGTCAACCCGCTGCTCTCGTGGCTGACCGTTGCAGGCCAGCAGCGCATGACCCTCCGTTTCAACCGAAAATGCATCACCTGTATGCGACGGCCTTGCTGCGATGTTGACTATTGTTTGAAGTGTTGCCTCCAGCACCTCCACCTTCTCTTTCAGTTCCTCATTCTTCTTGAGGAGGTCGGCGACACAAGTGGCTGACTCCAGTTCCGCAAGCCTCTGTTCCAGGCTGGCAATATGTTTCCTGGTGCGTTCGCGGACATTGCGCTGTGACTCCCGGTCCTGCATGCGCTTGCGTTCGAGTTGGGCTCCCGTGCGCCTGGACATGCCTCGTCGTGTGGTGAAGATTGTCTGGGCTTGCGGGCTGGGGAGGGCGATGGACGGTGGTGGTGGTCGGAAGGTGTGGCCAGGACCGGCTGGGACGAAACACGAGGACCTGGGGCTCAAGGGTGGTTGAGAGATTTGGTAGCATGACCTCGGAACAACGACCATCAACATGGCTCACAGAGGGGATAAAAAGGTGGGGGACATGATTGTGGGCGGAATTGAGGCCTGGATCGCGCGGAAATGCGCGGGGGACTCGGACCCTAACGCAGGCTTCGGCGGTGCTGGTGATCTGCTTTCTCAATCCGTGATTTGGGGGAGTCCCGTGTAACAGTCCACCATCACGCACCACTGCAGCCTTTTTCGCGTAATGACGAATTCAGTCACCAATGCGCCAGTCCTTCCTTCCGTAAACATGCGAGGACTTTGTGAGAAGAAAACTGCATCGCAACTAACAATTCGGACCATATCACGTCTACCTGGTATTCCCGCATCTGGAAGAGCCAGGAAGAGCCCGGAAGAACCAGACTCTCAGCTGCCGCTACTGTGGACATGCTGCCATTTGAGCCTCGTCCTGCAACGTCTTCTGCCACTTCATCAGCCGCTTTCCAACCCTCTTCACCGTCTTCCAGTTGCCGGCACTGCTTCACAGCAACGTCAAGGTTCACCAGAGGATCATCCCACATGCGCTTCCCCTATCGATAATTCCCATCTTCATGGATCCCGGACCGTTTCGAACGCCGACATGTTCGCCTCGATCTCCTTCTTGTCGTCTTTGACCTGATTGGTGAGGTGAATGGCTACATCGTCGCCAAACTTTTCGCCGATTTCTTCCAGTGAAAGGCCTTTGGTCTGCAATCTACATCAGTACGTTTCGACCGCATCAGAAAGGGAAAGGTCATTGCCACACTCACCTCTGGAAAGAAAAAGTAGATGATTGGGATATTGATCGCCGTCAAGATGATGAACACAATGTAGTACCTGTACCCAATGGTGGCAAAGGCCGTAGGGGCAGCTTCCAGATAAGGGATCGTTGTCAAAAATAAGGTCCCCACAGACCACGCCATGCCTTGCGGCCGAATATGGGTGGGGAAGATCTCAGAGCAATAGACAAAGCTGTTGGCGTCAATACAGCAGCCATAACTGTAGTTACGCGTAAGCTCAGAGCAGTGGCCTGGGGTCGAGGGAGAAGGGAGAGGGCAGGGGGCAACTTACAATACCAGGTGTAGGAAAATGAAGAAAACGGCCGCACTCAACCCCCCATGGCCAACCGTCCCGGCGTAGAAGCGGACCAGAGCTGTCTCTGCAATCAGTGAGACAAGCATACCGCTCAGACCGATAAGGAAGAGAGCCTTTCGGCCGACACGGTCCACCAACATCGAGTTGACCCAGTTTCCCATGGCCCCAAGTGTGACATATACACCGGACAAAAGGAGAGGCATGTACCCGGTCTGTCCAAGACCTTTGTATATCAAAACACTGTAGTCTGCGACACACGTCACGGAATGTTTCTCACGAAAGGTGGCTACCGATGCTTACTGTAGATTACCAGGATCCCGGACGACTCGTTGCTGAAAAAGGTCAAGAAGCCACAGATCATCCTCTTTCGATAGCTTGGTTTGCGGAAGAGGTCCACGACACTCTCGTGTTCGAAGTATAGCCTATCGTTTTCCACTTGGCGACACATCTGATCAAACTCCCGTCGTGCATACAGCTCCTCTGGGTCAGCCGGATTGTAGTGCAGTTTCGCGATGATCGTCCAGGCTTCGTCTTTGCTTCCTCTGAGAACGACTGCATGGACACAGAGTCAGTGATGTTGAAGTGCTTTCCAAGTGACAAGCCAAAACCGTACGCCATCTCGGGGATTCGGGAATCCACGGAGAAACCGCAAGAGTCAACAGCGGCCACAGGCAAGCAACTGCAAGAGGGAAACGCCATTGAAAGTTGGGGTTGGTGGCGAAAAAGCAACCGAAGCCAACCCACCCAGCAACCGTGTAACCTGCCACGAGAACCACACCTAGAACGTAATGAGCCATGTCCTCGAGTTAAAAGACTGGCCTGCAAACTTGCCATGCTGGCCGACCAAGAAGCCTCGACTGGCGGGTGGAGAGATTTCAGCCTGCATGATCGGGATCAAGGTCACCAAGTTCCCTGAGGAGACCACGGTCAGCATTCCATCTCCTGCATGCTTTCCCCGTTGTTTTTCTGCACCCAGACTTACCGACTCCGTACCCTGTCAACCATCTGGCGAAGAGGAACATGCCGATGGCAGCTGATCCGGCTTGCAAGGCTGAGCCCACCAGTGAGATGGTGGCAGCAATCCACAAAGCCTGCTTGCGGCCACGAGCGTCACACATCCAACCCATTGTCCAGCACCCCATAAAGGCACCGGCGGAGAAGAGGCCGCTAGTGGCTCCGAGAATGCGATTCGTGTACGCATAGTTTGGATCAGTTGCCACGGCCGCTAGGCCAAAATACGCATAGAAGCCGGGCTGTAGAAGAAGATGATGGTATCAGAACGAAGGCACGGGACCTTAGGTTTCAAGGGGCGTTACTTGTCCAAGCGTGGTTGAGATGATACTGAAGCAGTATCCATAGGTCAAAGAGCCTAAACAAAGAGCGAAGACAATCTGAACCTAGTTAGTTGACCCATGACCTGTAATACTGGACCCTTGCGCTGACCGAGAGATTGTACCACGAGTAATAGGCTTGTGGCCTCGACATGGTTCTGGTTTTGGTCGTGCACGCTCCCTTCACTTTGCGGTAGCTGAAGAAGTTTCTCGTGTTCTTCTAATATACGCTGTTGCAGGGTTTCAACTGGTCCTTTTACAGACTGAAAACGGTCCGGCCTCAGGAATCCAGGTAGAAGTAGAACGGTCTCCGATGGGGACATGTACACGGGTGGCTTCCGGCAAGGCCGGCTTCCCGACCATGGCTTCCGCCAGGCGGCCAGGACAACGACGCTATAGTCTTCTACCGGCCGCCAACAACGAGAAGTAGACCCAAATACCGGGCCAGAAATCTTCCATACTTTGCGTCGGGACGGGAAATGTAGGGCAAGTCACAGATAGAAACGAATGCTACCCAAGTTGATGCCGGAAACAAAGCCGTAGCTTATGTTGTACAGTATTCTCGGCCTGACATCGTCTCCAGGGCGCCCAATCCTCATCGGTCTATCAGGGTCATCTTTCAAACGAGGTCGACGCTTGCTACTTCAGAGCGTCTTTGACCGATTGCTACGATGGATGCCTTCGTTGACTGATATCGCCCTTCAGGCGCGGGGTGCCAACATCGAGATCCTCATTATTGGCAACAAGCTTCAGATCATGAGCGGTCTATCGAATACTGGACCTGCGGCCTTTAGAACTCTCGGTTGAATTTTCGGCATGCAGCAACATTGAACGCAAGACGGAAGTAGTCCGATCTTGGCTGACTCAGAGCCATATCCACCAGGCACTGTGCTAGGGGCTGTTTACAGGGTCCTGCGGCGAGCATGCTTCATATACCCGTTGTAAATGAATGATCTTGTGACTCGGGCCAGTATCGACAGTCTGAAAATTACCATCCACCCTCCGCCACCCCCAGAGGGTTTGTCTCGAGCCAATAGTCCTAGACAACAGCCTGTCCTCCTGAAAAGTCTTCATCAATAAGTACAGGAGCTGGAGTCTCAACAAAGACCATCTTCAGCAAATTGAGCGGCGGTTGCCTCATTGCGCATTACCACTAGCCATCCAGACACTGTCGCCTACGCAACAACACTTTTCTCTGGAGCCTTCCTGGTTGTGACGACTCCTCTCTATAAACCATGGAGTCCAACTTCCACATACCTCCGCCGTTAAGCTTAACATTCGGTCTCTCTTTCCAGCACCCTTCATCTTGCTCAAAACGATAAAACGTGAACGCCAGATGGATTTCGATATCCCTCAGAGGCCATTGGAAAGGCGAACTGGACCGTTATGAAGAACCATGATTGGCAACAACCAATCGAGACATTGAGCTACAGGTGTTCAGGAAGAAGCAGAAACCAAATTGATTGGCTCGAACTCCTGAACAAACGCCAGCAACACTGACGTTGGTCAATCCGTCCTCTAAATGCTCGGCGGCCGATTGATTTTATACGATACGTGGTCCCCTCGGAGGTAATCTTGTGCCAGGCTTGGGCCTAAGAGTCAAAGGCGAGAGTGGTCATATTCCAGGCCGAGTCGTGCAGCCACCAGTCATCTTCAGTAGTCAGCGTGAAGTCCAAGATGGGAAGCTCATCGCCGTTCGTTGGCGAAGCTGGATTGAGTGGCGCTTGGAAGGTCAAGTTCACCGGAGCCAGACCGGCGGAGACACCCGGCACGATCTCAGGCACGCTGCTCGGTGACGTAGTCGGCACCTTCTCAGGGAAGAACTTGACCAGGGGGGTCTGTCTGATGAAATGGATGAGACTCGACCTCATCCTTGTGGTAACTGGATAGTGCTTCTCGACGGCCTCGAGCACTTCGTACAAAGAGCGTAGCCATCGGATCTCACTGTCAAAGGGCCGAGCCAACTGCTGCATGCGGATGATGTGAGAGGTCAGTGCGATAGCTGCCACGTATACGTTGTCCAGCATCACAGTAATGATATTTTCCAAGCCGAATATTCGTCTATACGATAGTATCAGCCTTGCAATGCGCATCGCATTCTCATGCACCACGGCATACAAATGGTCCAGGCTCTTGGGTTGAACGATGTCGTCCCTGATCGCAGGCGCAAAGTTGGTTCCCTTGATCATGGCACGATGCAAAGTCACCTGAATCCCGAAGTACTGCATGTGAGGACCGTACGCTTCGGCATCTAGTTCGTCGATGCGTTGCTCGTCAAAGGCGAGCTCCGGTGGCAGGTTGTCGAAGACCGAACGCAGGTTAATCTCAAGTGAGCACAGGCGAAGTTTCGAGCCGCGCTCAGGGCTTCGAAGCGAAGTCGTTGAATTCAAGATTTCGATGATATCCATCATTTGCAGGGATAGCGTGACCCACATCTGCAACGTGGTGGTGCAAGTTCCATATTCAACCACGCGGCGTACCGCAGCTACCACTGGAGATGATATTGAGTTGGGCCGGCCAAGGTACAAACTCCAAAGGGTAGCATAAACGAATGTCCCGAGCAAGATCGAGTCTCTGAATTCTGCATCGTCTTGTGTCATATTCTGCTCCTTGACCGCGGCGGAATGTTCCACGTGGAGTGCAAGGTCGACCAACACTCCGGTAGCAATATCTGCGATGGTCAGGTTCAGACACGCCGTGACCGCTGCAACGACGTTAAACTCACTGCTGTACGTCCAGCCGAGTCTCGCTCGACCCCTGGTTGCCTCAAAGTCACTCAATAACAGAAATCCTTGTAGAGAGGCAATGTTCTGTTGCTCTAGTTCGGAGCAAATTTGAGACTTGGCTCGCTCCGCGTACTTTTTCCCCAGCTTCCGAACAGCGCTTGACGTGCTGTTCCGTGTCGCTGCCGCCAGCAGCGAATTTTCTAGAAAGCTAGAATAGTATCGATGCCGTCCCCCCTTGTCACGGTCACGCATGAATAAATCTTCCCGAACGATGACCTGGGAGTTTGGCTGGATCTTGAAGAAGATGCGGAATAGGGCCTTGCGCAGTTGAGCGGAGTCCATATTGAGAGCCGTTTCGTGTTCAAAATCCCCAGTGGGACGTACGGCCGGGTCCTTTATCTCAGGGGCCTGGACTTGGAGCTGCGTGGTACCTCCGTAAAATGCGACATCCTGGGCGCCTTTGTCCTGGAGCGCACGGGGTTGTCTTTCTTCAAAGTTAGACATGGTGATGTCGCGCATGGGTGGAGCCGCCTCGGTTGTCACAGTGTAGGAGTTTGCCAGCTGGGGGCTGACGTTCGCCGTGGGTGGTACGGTAGGTAGATCAGGAACTGCATATTGCACTACGTATGCATTCGTCAGTATGATGATTTGCAAGCCTACCGCAAGCCGAACGTACTCTCCGGTTCGCGGCCAATATGACCACTGTCGAAAATTGTTGTGGTCCCAGGAGGATCGATTGGCCTGTTAGTTATTAGTATTGACTGGGCGTGTGCGGTCCGGCTTGGTCGCCCTTGCACGCGGAATATCAAAGTACGACAGAAACTGACCATTCTGGGACAACGACGACTTCCGGTGTTATATTGCTCTGCTGACCCTGGTCAACCACGATCATGTCTTCCGGCTCAATCACATTCACGTCTTGCGGCGGGGAAGCGGTAGGACCGTGGTCAATGTTCACCGTAGGTGTAGCATCCCGATGCGATCCGTCCATGACCTTGTCGATCACCATGGGGATCGGTGTAGCCATACGAGCATGTAGGACTGGTATCGTAACGGCCTCATCTGGCGTCCTCTGAATCAAGCCTTCCAAAGACCGAATACGTTCCTGCATCTCCGCCAACTTTTTGTGCGAGGCGCCGTGTCTTTGAGCCCTTATCAGTCCATTTTGCTCGAGCGTTTCTGGGGCGGGCTCGCCCTCACCTTCTGCGGTCGGCGTTGCGGTCTATGGCACAGGCGCAATTGGAAGACCGACAAGGAGTGCACTTTGCGCCGGGGGCTAGCTTCTCAGCGTCACACTGGTCACCAGAAAAGTTAGTTGCATTTTCAAGAGCACCAATTCTGCAATCGGAATCCAGCCACAACGCGGAGGGTTATCGACCTTGATTTTGCGCTGACGACAATTTGCACAAACGAGGCGAGCGCGAGATTTGTTTTTTGGGCCCGTGGGAACATGATTCTGGGCCCGCAGTTGGTCCGTCATATCCTGCCCAGATGGTGAAGCGGACATAGCCCAGGTGAGGGTGATAGCAATGTGGGTGTAGCGTGATGATGTCGATAACAGCAGAAGACGAAGATCGCAGTTGATGCTGGGGGGACAAAGCTCGAACCCCGCATCTGATCTCCATGCGAAGACGTGGAGCTCCAGTGTGCGGTGGCAAATTGAAGCGCTCTGGCCCCTAGGGCGCCCTTATAGATCCCCAGAAGAAAAGCCGTGCAGAGTACAACTAGTACCATGTACGATACCGTAGCGACCACCCACGGTCCACGTGAGATGTTAGTATCCGTGCATTGATTTGACAAGCTCAGTACGAGTACTCCGTATCAGCCTACAAGGATGCACGGAGCGATCACGGAATGGACTCCGTCTCAAACCAGGCTTTGATTCGTCCGGTAATCAGTACCCGAACGTGACTGCACGAAAGAGCGAACTCGACTGTCTCGGCAATACATAGCCGTCCGACACATCCGAGATTTAGCTACGGGTTTCAACCTAGGCACACCTGGAGGGGAAGCCTGGAGGCCGGAAGCCTGGAGAGAAATGGCGCCATTCTCATGGTTGGTGCTGCTGTGCTGTGAGCTTGAGCAACGAGCGCGTCACCAGCCTTGCGTTACGCGAACCCCATGGTAATTGTGTGAGCCATCAGTATTGAGTACTTGGGAAGCCTTTCATATCTCACAGCCTGTGGTCGGCGTCTTCATGTTGCATCAAACAGCGCAGCGCTATCACTTCTTTCCAGCTGCCTGGTCTAATTGCTTTTGGATATTGGCATGATATCGATCAATGCCACCCGGCCGAGCCATCACCGTCAATAGGTCGTCTGCGCAATCAACTCCCTTGGGCAATTCGCAACTCAGATTTCTTCTAAATAGACACTGTCCTTCTCCTGCCTCTTCGAAAGTGTACGTTATGGTGGTAATGCCATCCACGCCGCCGGATCCGTCTGGCAACTTGCCGATTCCATTGGTCTGCTGGATCACCCACTTGAATGGCCGCACCGCCGTGATCAACACCCAAGTCGAGTGGTAGGTGTTTTGGCCAAGCGTCACTTTCTCAGTCCATTCATGGCCGACCTTGAGAGGGAGATCTTTGTGCATTTCATCCTCGCCCACCATGCCGCCGCTGCCTTTGTAGTTCGTTCCCCAGGTAGTTGGGTTGCTGGCATAGTCGTAAACTACCTCACGGGGGTGGGTAATGACCGTCTCGGAGGTATTGCTCATAACACCCATGGTGACTATGCTCTGGTGAATTTAGACGAGTTATTGAAATGTTTGATATGGCTGTTTTAGTGGCGAAGTGTCCTCGATGTGTGGTTAGGCCGCCCTATATCGTTCAAGCTGCCCTGGCGTACTGTTGCACGTATGCCTGGTGGTTGTCTAGCCCCGAGTCAGGATCCTGGTCAATTCTGACATCATGCCACTTAAATCCTGTCTCCCCGTCTCCTCATTTACCCGAGATGTTCAGTCGTGGGGGAAGCTTTGGGAGCCGGGAGAAGGCATCAAAAGCCCGAACACAAAGGAGAATCTCGGCAGAGACTACTTAGAGGCGGCGTCTGTCTTAGTCAGCCGTAAGCAACAGGTCTGACAGGTTCAAGCTGATCGTGATTGCTCATAGAGGGTTTCGATCCTGGACACGGTGGTCGCCAGCCTAAGATTCTCTGACCCATTGCTAAGTGAGGATGTTAGACGCGTCCGAAGTCGCACAGCATAGCACAAAGCGCTCCTGTTGGGTTATTATCTCGAACCATGTGTACGATTTGACCGACTTTTTGGAAAATCATCCTGGAGGGCCCAACGTGATTTTAAGATACGCTGGAAAGGCAGGTTCTACGCTTCTACTCTCAACCATTGGATGAGCTTGCTGACACGTTGCCCCAGGATGCAACCAACGAATATGAACCCGTTCACCCTGCTGGAACTCTCCAGCGCCATCTGCCCGCGAGTCCGTCGTCGAGAAAAAATCCATTCGCGCGAGTAATCATTCACTAAATATTCGTAGACAAACATCTTGGTCCTGTTGATCAGTCAACCTTGACCCGAGTAGACGATACGCTACCCACACTCGGCAAGTCCGAATCGTCGATCGTTCCACATATCTTGGTGTGCCAGAGTCTCGATGACATCGAATCTGCTGCTCGCCAGAAGTTGTCTCGCAAAGCGTGGGTCTACTATGACTCCGCGGCGGACGGTTTGCACTCATTCCGGACAAACCGCCTCGACTGGGCCAAGATCTCTTTCCGCCCTCGTGTGCTCCGCAACGTTGCACGAGTAAACATGCAGCGTCGCATTCTGGGTCATGTTGCAAATCTACCTTTCTTCATCGCGCCTGCTGCGATGGCGAAGCTCGGACACCAGGACGGCGAACTCTGTTTGGCAAAAGGTGCAGCGGAGAAGAACATAGTTTACTGCTCTAGCACGTACAGTTCAATTTCCCACGAGGAGCTGGCGCCTTGTTTTGACCGTCAAGAAGGTAGGGGGGCGCTGAGTTTTCAGCTGTATGTGCCAAAGAGTAAAGGTGATTCCAGAGCACTGATTGAGAGGGCCAAGGCTTTGGGGTGCAAGAGTCTGGTAATAACCGTGGATACCCCGGTTGTGGGCAAGAGAGAGGAAGATGACCGATACAAGGCTGAGCTCGAAATTGAGGAGGGCCGGGAAGTCCCCAGGACGACGAGTGCAGCGAACAACGAGGAGGCGCCCATTCTGAGAGGCTATCATTCGTCTACAGTAGATTGGGACGATATACTTTGGATGAGAAAGGCATGGGGCTCTAACCAGGGGCCGGTCGTGCTCAAAGGTATTCAGACAGCGGAGGACGCGTACCTGGCCTGTCTAACTGGAGTCGACGGCATCTATCTCAGCAATCACGGCGGAAGACAGCTGGATTTTGCACCGAGTGCCATCAGAACCTTGTTGGAGATCCATAAATTTTACCCTCAGGTTCTCGACGATGTCGAAGTCTACCTGGATGGAGGGGTCCGCAGGGGTAGTGATATTGTGAAGGCACTGTGTCTTGGGGCAAGGGGTGTCGGCCTTGGCAGACCGTTTCTCTATGGCTTGAGTGCTTATGGCACAGAGGGCGTGGTAAAAGCAATCGAGAGTGAGTCCAGTCTTCTGATGGTGGGACCATGGGACTAACAAATACACAGTACTGAGTGACGAGATCGAGACGGCCATGCGGTTACTCGGAGTCACCGACTTGGATCAGCTCAACCCCCACTACGTCAACTGCAGCCTTCTAGCAAAGGAATTGCCAGAGAATGTGACGCCGACCAACCCTATGAGACAGCACAAGCTCTAAGGCGATGGATCAATCATTCTGGGCAGCTCATTTGTAGATGCCGATTTCTGTCAGCCCAAGCATTAAGGGTGGCCGTACATTTACAACTTCGCAAGTCCGCTTTGGACGCCTTTGCGCGCCGCAGCCAGGTCGTTTGCCAGGCCACTCACGACGGCACCGTAATCGAAAGCGGACATAAGAAAGTCCATGCCCTCTGCGGTCCGCTTCCCGGCGTGGCCTTCTCCCAACCCCATGCAGCCCACCACCTTGCCCAGCTTCTTGCCCACCTCGCAAATCCTTTTCAACGCATTCAGGAATTCCGGCTCTGGTCCATCGACTCCCGCTGTCAGTCCAAGAGACAGTCGCAAATCCGCCGGACCAATGAAACATCCGGCCACACCCTCCAAGCCCAAGATCTCCTCGACATTGTCCAGTCCCTCTCTCGACTCAATGATCGGTAGAATGGCGATGTCGCCTCTCTTTGCACGTTCAAAATAGCCTCCCATGCCTCCATGAGGTCCGTCGGGATGACCAAATGGTGCATATAGTGGACCGAAGCTTCTTTGTCCCGCGGGTGGATAGACGGCACGCTCCAGTATAGCTTTCATTTCCCTTGCATTGTTGACCATTGGAATGATGATCCCCGCAGCGCCGCTGTCCAGTGCCCATTTCACCCATTCGACACCGTGAGAGGGAATTCGCACGATCGGAAAGCGCGTTCCTCGAGAGACTTGAACGTACGCATGAACCATTTGTGTAACCACTTCCATGGGCAGGGGTGCATGTTCCATGTCAATCATCACAAAGTCGCAATCCGCCTGGCCGGCGAGTTGAGCAATGATCACCGAGGGCATGGTAAGAACGGTGCCCACGACCGGCCCTTTTGTCGATTTGATCTTCTCGATGAATGATTTGGGCGCATCGGGACTGCTGTGTTGAGAGCCACTACTGGCAATCCCGTACGAGGCCATGGTGCGTTTGTGTTGAAGAGTGTGCCAAGGGAAGTCTTTGTCTTTCAGTCGCTTATTCTAGGCACAAATCATTGGCGGTGCATGTTGGAAACAACGCGAAGAACTTCTTTGCATAGGCCGTTCCTATATAGCTAGCCCAGTCCCAGCCTCGGGCATGTGCTCCATAACAAGCCCTCGGCAATGGCATCTCACGCGTCTTAATTCAAGTGGGGTTTCCCCCAACAGTCTCGCTCCCCGGACGTTTACTCATCGCCAGCTCGATTTCTGAAGCAGGCTGCCACCCACTGGATCAAGGTAGAGTTTCTGGCAGTCCTCAGTGACGAAAAGGCACGACTCCGCTAGATGTACTGGCTTCGGCGAATAGTTTCATTTTCCCAAGTGCGTCTCTACGCGTTGTGGACAGTGTCGACACATGGTGCAAGGTCTGTCAGGACCTGATCATCTTAATTCGAGTCTACGTCTAAGCTTTAAGTGATTATCTTTGGTCGAACAGTGCCGGTCAGACGGCATTAACTGCCGTATTCCTAGATTTGAGATAGGTATCAAGGTGTTCCAAACACAAACGAAACGTCTCGATAGGTCTTAATACTGTTAGGGTCTCAGATAGATGATTGAAGCGCTAACGACGGCAATAGCACGTACATTTAATCCATTTAGCAAATGCCCATACATACGAGGGCTATATACGCAAATTTATGGAAGACAGAAGTAATCATTATGCTCTGTTATGCACAACGTTTAACAACTTCAACCCTATTCATTAACATTGAAGATGACTCAGCCATCATTATGGAGAAGAAGTGACGGCTCCGATTGCAAAGACCAGTCAGCACAGCCGGATGAACGAGACTTGTCGGGGAACTTTACCCAGACCTTACCTGCACCGCCTCGGACAACAATAGCCGCATAGGCTGGTTTCGGCATCACAATTAAGTATGCAGCCCAATATGTGTTGCTTACCACACGTGAGCTTGAGAAATCTTAAGGGTATAGTATACTCTCACCAGACAGGACGATCCTTTCTCTAGTGTAGAGCCATACAATAATCTACAGTTTACCTCAAACCGAGACCGAACGTAAGAATTTGGGGCGGCGAACGACTTCATACTGTTGACCAGCACCTGTAACCACCACCAACTATCTCATCGCAAAAGGCCAGCATGGTTGCCGCTTGGAGACCAGCGTCCTTGAAGTTTACCCCCATGGGGGAGAGCTTTGTTGCTCAGGTGGAAGGACTGGACTTTTCGCAACCAATACCGGCAGCGGTCAGAGATGAACTGCTGGAGGGACTTCACAAGTATGGTGTCCTTGTGGCACGCGGAACCAATATAACGGATGATACTATGATTGCCCTTGGCCAGCAATGGGGCCAGCTCGACAATATCACTGCACACAAAAAGGCGGGCCGAACGATGCGTCTACCTCAGGACGAGATATTCGACGTGAGCAATATCGATCCCGATGACAACATCATCACTGTCGCTGATGCCCTTCGCACCTCTAGTGCTCGAGGGAATGCCATGTGGCACGCCGACGGCGCCTACAACCCTCGTCGGTCAGGCATCTCGATTCTGCGGGCCGTGGAACTACCACCAAAAGGCATGGGTGGAGAGACCGAATTTTTGGACACTCGAACAGCCTATGAAGATCTGCCGGCCGAAACCAAGCAAGCGATCGACGGTTTGGTAGGCCTCAACACTTTGATGTGGAACCGCAAGCAGGCGAACCCAGAAATGCAGACTTTCAAAGACATCGACTGCACCAAAGTACCACTCTCGAAGCACAAGATCGCCCAGGTCCACGAGCCTAGCGGGCGCGGGAATCTCTACATCGGGTCCTACAATCACCACATTGACGGCATGCCTGTCGAAGAGGGCAGAAAATTAATTGATGATCTAATGGCACACGTTATGCAAGATAAGTACAAGTTTGCCGTCCATTATGAAAACTCCGGAGATGTCACGTTCTGGGACAACACGGCCGTGCTGCACCGCGCTACCCTCGGACAGTACCACGGGAAATACCGTCGCGACATGCGAAGGATATCGACGTTTGACAACAGCTCATGGGCATACGGCGAGAATGATCCCCTGAACTCCCAGCAGGTGGGCCTTACATAGAGGCAGGTCATGCAACGTCAGCGCCACCAAGGCCGGATCTCAGAATACAGTGTTCAAATACTTGTCTTCGTAGTTTGCTTTCTCTTGCATCGCACCTTCGGGCACATCTGCACAATGCGAGCAACTAAAAGCTTTGATAATGTGCCACAGTTTTAGATTGTGTTCCGTTGGGCCAACCGTTATTCTATCCGATGAATAAGTAGAGTTTCCACGTCACAATCAGTTGCCCTGATCTGAAACGCAACCACAAGGCATTCTAGTCGTGTCTTAGAAAACTGCTGTCGCATTGGGATGACTGCCTACACCTCCTAGGGACGGGAACGTTAGCGAAACACCCCCGTGAATTTTGAGTGCGCTCACCTGGTGCATTGGCCGGGCTGCTCACAAAGAAGAAGTGATACCTTCCTTTCTCTTTGCAAACCCTGGCCAGTTTTTCAAAATCCCACATCTCTCCTATCGGACAACCCCAGCGGGGTAACAGGTAGAGGTGATGGTTCCAATCATAGGGTGTTGGCCATGATTCAAAAGCGGGAGAATCCGCAGCCACCGCCGCAAAATAGTTGTCATGGAGGAAATCCACCATTTCCTCACTCACTTCCACGCCGACAAACTTGTGATCGAACACTCCTCCCTTGGCGATACCTGCACGCCCTGCCTCATCGAGCTTGCCATATTCGTCGATCCATCCAGTACGGATCATCAAGATGTCCCCGTACTGGAAGTGGGTGCCCTGAGATTTGGCGCACTGGAGGAGCTCTGTCAAAGAAATCGGGTGAGTCTCATTGGGATCGTACACCTTGTTATTTTGTTGCGCGTAGGACCAGTAGTCGATGAGCACACCTCTCCCGACTTCCAAAACATATATTAGCTGGGCCTGTCCTGCTTAGAGAAAGACTCCATCCCGTTCTGCCTTACCAATACCGTGGTCCGCCCATGCTTGTATACCACAGCGAGTAGTATTCATGATTTCTTCCTGGGTGAGCTACCGGGTTTTAGCCTCTCATTATGCTCGTAAAACAAGTAGATGCAGACTCACGTCGTTGTAGAAGATCACATTACCATCACCTTTGGGCATGCTGACCTGAGTAATATGATCAATCTCACATGTCAGCGATCAGAGGGGGGCTGCTATATCGTACATGTCGAAACCCATCCCACTAGCTCACCCCGTTAGCATTCGCACTCCTAATCCTCAAAGAGCGACACCTACCTGGGAGCCGGATTGCGAGTTCATGTGATAGATGTCATCGTTGCCACCGGGGCCGAGACTTTTCACTTTCCATTCAAAAGGCTCACGACCAAAAGCTGGAGGATTAGGCAGATTCAAAGGCCAGCTAGAGTCCTCTTCGTTAGACAGAGAAACAAAATGACTCGAGCCGTGGGCACGCGTACTCAAGGTTGATTGTTTCTCCACTTTCGATCAACTTAGCTGCCGCTAGTCGACGACGGGGAGTAAGCAGATTCAATCTTCCCAGCTGCGGCACCGTCAGTCGATCGGCGGCTTGGCCACACGACAAGACTTACCTCGTCATCTTTGCCCCAAAACCATGCGGCACCTTTTGGAGCGCCAGGGATATCTGGCAACTCGGAGCGTTTGGGCAAGCTGTCGGAATCCGGGTCGAACTTCATTCTGGCGGTTATTGCTTGATGTCAAGGTAAACTGCCGACCAAGTGAGCTTTATGTACAACGATGACAATAAGGCGCCAGCGTGCCTACATGCTCCTTTCTCCATTTGATGTTATGTAGGTGATCCAAAACCCGACACACCCCGTTTACCCGGACCCATTAGGTTGTGGATGGCGGTAATGATGGAACAAGTGCCTCGGTAATTCACGAATCCGGGCTCGGGTTTAGAGCCGTGTCTATGTCCTTCAGGCACCGAACCCACTGGGCACCTGTGCTGGTTCATTGGACTACTGGAGGGCGAAATGCTCTTACGCCGAAGTAGCTGCCAAGCGCATTGGGGGCTCTGGCCCGCTGCTGGAGATTACGTACAGTGGCTATCGATAACAACAATAACGACGAACATCTTTAGCTGTCTGACAGTCCGGAGACAATTTTGCAGATTTTCAACCATGTATCAGGCGATCTGAGATTGAGGTGTGGCAGGGCCTTTCTAAGGACTATGCGGCGGACATTACACATCGTAGTCCCTCTGTTCATCAAGGTTGTCCACAAGACCCAGATATGGCGTCAGATCACGGCCATCCAGGTCTCGCATTGAAAATCCATTCCCCAGCCAATACCATGCATTTCCGTTTCTGTACTTGATGTCGTAGTCCTCGTACCGGGGCGAGCTGAGCAGTTCCATGCTATGTAGTAGTCAGCGCTGTTTTGTGTGGAATCCGCGTTTTTTATGGAGGCAAGACGAAGTGGAGCCACTGAATATAGGAGTCACTCACTATTGTAACCTTGTGCCGGGGTGTAGCATTATTCTGCCATCATATGTACCTCCTTTGAACCAGCTGCGACAGGGAGCATCGTATACCGTTCTTCGGTTGAAAAGGTCGGTGTGTTCGGCGTACTGATCGATTATTTCTGTCTTTGGTGTGATGCTCTTGATATCTTCAAACTGGATCTTTTGGATAGCCTTCATGATATATGAAGCAAACAGCTCGATCATGGGCATTGCACTGCCTTGACCGAGAGGCCCGTAAGGGCCATAGAAAGTGAAATAATTGGGCATCCTGGGCGCACCCACACCAAGATAGCCAATAGGTTTGCTCGAGTACAAATCCTGTAGGTTGACGTCGTTGGCGATGATTGGGAATCGAGGGACCCAGGATGTGTCGAAACCGGTCGCACATATAATCACGTCGACTTCTTGCTCTACGCCCTCCGGATCGAGGAAGCCCTTTTCGGTTACCTGTGACAGTCCTCCTTCACAATAAACGTGCACATTGTCTTCCAACAAGGCCTCCAGATAGCCATTGCCGGGCCTGGCACCTGGTCAGACAGAAGGACTCTAGAGTACAGAACAAGCACCTGAACTGCAGGAAGATGAAGGAAACTTACGTGGGCCGTTTGCAACCAACTGGAAACGTTTTCGGTATAAGCGCATCTGCAAGCCTCTTCTGGCCGTTCAAGCGATTCCGCATTTCTGTGTGGGCAAACTGTTTGGTGAATGTTCAGCCAACATTCAACTCTCGCTGCGCGGCCCCACGTGGACTCACCTTCAACGCCGCCATGGAGTCCGGAGTGTTCTTGTGGAAGACGTAAAACCCTTTGACCATTTCAACCTCGACCGACTTCCTGTATTTGAGGTAGTACTCTGGATCCTCTCGGAAACGCTTCTTTTGCTCTTCCGAGTCTGTTGCAGCAGATCAGCGGAAACGCTTCAGGCTGGTGAAGCAGATCAAACTTACATTCGAAATTCCGGCCGTTGTCTCCGGCATATTTCTGCGCAAAACCGGCCGTCATCCAGGTCGGCGTCCGAACCCAGGTATAAAGTTTTGACGCCAGCTTTTGCACATTGGCAACAATCTGAATACCACTCGAGCCATTGCCTACTACGGCTATCCGCTTGCCATCCAAGTTTAGATCATTTGGCCAAGCAGCCGAGTGTGTTAAAACGCCTTTGAACGAGTGCAGCCCCTCTATCTTCGGCCACTTCCAGTTGCTGTCCCCCGATCAGCTCCGCCCGACGCGGTAAACCAGCGTCCTGAAAGACTTACTTGAGGAAGCCCATGGCGTTGATGAAGATGTCGCAATGATCATGCATCTCTCTCCCGGTGTGGAGGTCTTTAATCCTCACATTCCAGACACCAGCCTCCGCACTCCATTGCGCGTGCTGGACTTCATGCTTTAATTTCATATACTTCCAAAGGCTAAACCTATCCACAACGCCTTTGAAGTAGGCGAAGATTTCTGGAGCCTCGGCGTAGTACTTAGACCATATTTGTGGATCCCACGAGAATTGGTAAGTGACGCTCGGTATGTCGCATGCGCAACCACTGCCAGATTTTGTCAGCTATCTGTCGCATTACAGCCCGAGTGATCCCAATATCTGGCACCAAGCGGATCCGATGAAATAAACATGGCACCTACGGATACTTGTTTTCAAACCATGTCCCCGCTACCTCCTCGTTCTTCTCATATATGACCACTTCTGCATTCTTGAGCTGGTCTTGTGCAAATTTGGCAAGATTGATGCCCGAGGCCCCAGCTCCCACGCAGATGATTCTTACTTTTCGAGAAGTTCCTGATGGGGCCTCATTGATAGTGTAGCCATTTTCGTTGGTCGTCGGCCAGTTATAAAGCGCTGGGAATTCTGCTGGAGGCACGGTGATGCCGTTGGCCTCTGGGATTTTTTCTTCGTCGACTAACTGAATACTCATGACAGTCGATCTTCCTCTCTACAAGTGTTGTTGCTGGCGGATCATGAATGCTTATCGTGGGAAAACTCAGCATCCTCAATAGGACATTGCTAGCTTGAGATAAGTGTGGCTCAGGCTGGGCATCTGCTGCGCACGGGTAGCTTCCGGATACGGCAGATATACCTGGGACCGAGTCAGATACTATTTCCATGCCGTGTCCCACACCCTCCACCTTTCCTGCAATCCGTCTTCCGCTCCACCACGGTTCGGAGTGTCGAATGATTGGATGAGCCGGCGGGATCGAGCTTGCTAGGTTCTTCCAATCCCGAGGCTCTCGGCAAAATGTGTACATGTGGTCTCATCCGACGAACGCATGACGCGCCAATTAGTACGAACACACAAAGATGCCATTAGAAGGACTTCGAGCTCCTACATGCGCCTGCTGGTAATGGTGAAAGACTCCCCAGCGGCAACTAGTTCACATTCCACCGTGGCACCAAGTCTCGCCTCTAGATAGAATGGTAATTTGAACTGTCTATAGGACAGCAATGGCATTCGGTGGGCTTGCTACACCACCTTCAATGTTCAGCGGCGCACTCGTCACAAAGAAAGTCCACCTCTTCTGTTTTTTGCATTCAGCCGCCAGTGCTTCCAGATCCCACAATTCTCCCAAAGGGGTACCCCAGAGACCGAGTGCAGTGTCATGGATGCCTGTGAACCCTGAATGTCAGTATGTCTCGAGGTCCACGAGTACGAAGAAAGGCCGGTCAAGCTGCGTTACTCACGGTAGGGCATCACGGCTGGCCAAGCCTCAAAAGCCATGTTGTCTGCCACGAGGGCAGCGAAGTGATGATTCCACAACCACTCAATAGACGATGCTGTTCCCTCCACCCCGCAGTAGTTGTGGTTTATCTTACTGCCCTGCACTCTTTCCTCGTCGGTCGATTCGTTGTACCACTTAATCCAACCTGTGCGGACAAAGAGGAGATCGCCTGGCAGAAATTCTGAGCCCTGCCATTTCGCAACTTCGTCAAGATCTTTCTCGCTGATCAGATGTTTGCTGTCGGCCCGGTACTTGATACCCTTGTGCTCCGCCCACGCAACATAATCGAGCAGTATGCCTCTTCCCGTGACTCCTCCTCTCTTGAGCCATTCTACCATGAGGGTCAGATTTCCTGTCGCACGTTACGTGCTTCCAACTGACCTTGAATGCCGTTCCTGCTGTTCGGGTTGGGTCCACTGATCTCATCATGTGTCAATCCATTGTAGTATTGTTCAGTCTCTTGGAAGGCCCAGTGACCTGTCTGCAGGTCAGTCGCCGCGACAAAAAAATTGACGTGTGGCACTGACGCAAGCCATCCCACTGACTACTGGTTTGGGTATTGATGGTGATTTCATCGTCGTGTCCCACCAACGCGGGCTTCAGATCCAGGAACTTATGAATTATGGGATTTCGATTGTGTCCAGGGTTTTTGATGCGCTCAAGTGGCCAGCTACAAATTGAGGTCAACAAATGGCTCGAAGCAATAAGCAAGCCAAGGTCCCCACTTGAGTGATACACTGACTCCTGCCTGGATCTCTTCTTTGGCACGTAGCACCTTCTTTGGAGTGAGCAGATTCAGAGTGCCCAACTGGTCTATGACCCCATCTTTGTCGAACAAGCCCCACGCGCAGCCATGAGGCATACCTTGCACCGGGGGGATGTTCTTGTAGTCGGGGAGATCTTCTGCTTCTAGAACCATCTTGAGTAGCTTTCCCTATACTGTGCGGTTGGACTGCAATTCTTTTCACACCGAGGTTGAGCCCAGAGTTGAGAGTACTAGTAGGGGATCCAGGGTCGCTTCTCCTGATATGAGCCGGCCCTCGTCGGATGCCGGGTCATGACAACCGCTACTGCTACCCCTCTATTCGGCAAGGGCAGCAAACGTAGAGTCCATACCGGTCCAACCAAACGACCTGCCAATACGTTGCCCTAATCAGCGTCCATGACGGGTGCGGCGTCATCACACTGCCCGTTCATGAAATGTGAAGTTTTTAGTAAATCCAATAATCTGCACGGCAGAGCTAGATTCGTCCTGAATGAGACTTCTGCCAAACAGGCAATCTCTCTGAAGCTGAGATATTCTAGTCGCAATGCCAGAGTTCTGTTCCAGTTTATGCCGGCGATAGATTCTTCAGTAGAGAGTCTCCTATATCCCGGAGAACGTTCTTCTTTACCTTTCCACTGCCAGTCAAGGGATAGGTGTCTCCCACCTTATCATCACCAAGCCAAAAGATGTGCTTGGGCGCTTTGTGCCTCGCTAGCTTTTCACGCACCCAATTTCGTATTTCCTCAGTTCCTGGCCGCTTCTCGTCCACAGATTGCAGGAAAGCCGCCACCACCTCCCCATACTTTGCATCATTCAATCCCACGACGCTAGCGTTGACCACTGACGGATGTTGCATGAGGCGCTCTTCGATTTCAAGTGGGAAGATGTTCTCACCCCCTAGTCATCAGTAAGCATGTGCAGAACGTCAGAAGAGGACTGGGCGGGAAAGTTGGACGAACCTCGAATTATCACGTCTTTGATCCTCCCAGTGATCCTGCAATATCCATTTTCGTCGAATGAGGCTTCGTCACCAGTATGCATCCATAGTATCCCTTGCTCGTCCCGTATCATAACCTCTTCGGTCTTTTCCGGGTTCTGCCAATACCCCTTCTGCAGAAGATAGCCAGACACACAGATCTCGCCTTTCTGACCTGTGGGAACTATGTTCCCGACCGTATCAATGATCTTGGCCGAAGTATGTGGCATAATTCTGCCTACTGTGGCCAGTCGAAGCTCCAGAGGATCTCGGCAGGATGTCATGAAGCTCGCGGGAGACGTTTCTGTCATACCTAGAACTGATGAGTGTGCAACCTGGCTACTTTTGCACATAGGACGTACCATAGGTATTGGTCAGCTGTCTCAGATTCATCTTGTTGCCCAAGTCTTCCATCATCTGTCGAGGAGTTGCTGAACCGGCGGCGATTCCCGTCCTGAGCCGCGCAAAATCATGGTGTGGACTTAACAATTGCATTTCTGCCGCCCACATGGCTGGAACGCCATGAAGAGCCGTACACTGCTCTTCCAAAATCGCCCCCAAAACCGACTCTGCATCGAAAGTATCGTTTGGTAAGACGATCTTACAGCCATGGGTGATGGCGGCCAACAATCCTAGCACCAATCCGAAACAATGGAACAGTGGGGGAGGGCAGCAAAGAGAGTCCTTCTCAGTGAGCTCCATTCGATCGCCAACAAAGCGAGCATTATTTATGATATTGCTAGAGACCGTTGGTATAGGCTTGACCTCATTATGGTGCCAGACTCACAAATGCGTTAGCATGGCCGCTTTGGGGTTGCCAGTAGTCCCACTTGTGAACTGTAGGTTGCACACGTCAAGTGGACTCACAGCGGACTCCGCCAACTGCAGGTCTCGATCGTCCAATGCCTCCCCCTTGGAGATGACTCCCTGTAGAGAAAATAGATTGTGATATTTAGATGTGGGGTCTTCTTTCAGGAGTAAGATCGCCTGCAAGCCAGGGACATTAATACGGCTCGAAGAGTCCATCAGTGAGTCGACTGTGACATCGTGTTTTCTGGGGCCGATCGTCGTTGTTATGAAGAGCAACTTGCATTCTGACCGATGCCGTCAGTATAAAATTTCAGTGGCAACTGACACGGCAGCAGGCTTACCACTAGCAATGATGGCACGCCTCAACTCATCCGGGGTGTATGTCACATTTAGGACTACCAAGATGGCACCTATGCGGCCACAGGCAAAAAACAACTCTGCATACTCTGCACAATTCCCTGCAAACACTCCAACACAGTCGCCATGCCGAATGCCGCGAGCAAGTAATCCGCGTGCTATCTGTTGACTCCGCCTTCGAAGGGACATAAAAGTGTGACGCAGTTTTTGAGCTCGTGATACCAGTGCAGTCTTGTGTCCGAGTCTTTCGGCTTGAGAGTCCAGCAGCGTTCCTAGGTGTGAGTCTAATAGCGCCGGTTGCGTGTCGCCATGGAGGAGCGATAAAGCATTCCGCTGCCTCAGATGACGGAGTGCCTGTTGTACTCGTTCGAGGGCCATTTTGGTGAGACGCTTGAGTCTGTCTCATTCAAAAGGTCCGTCCAGCATCAAATATGATGTTATGTCGGTTGACATCGTACATATGGATGGCCACGTTAGAATCGGGTTGTGGTGCAATGAGGGACGGTAGGCACGGAACAAGTCCGTGATCCAGACTAACACGCCGGATATGCTGGACAAGAGGCCCGCAAGCAAAGCATGCAGTTGATACTATCGACTATTGGTCACATGTAGTGATGTGGGTGGGAACGGACAGCCCTGTGCACGTCAAGACAACACTGGTCCCGAAGCACGGGGAACCCACTTGGTGAAATAATGTCTTATGTGATAAATCTCCAAAGACTTCAAGTGCTGGCAATCATTCAAGATATCATGGACCCCTTGGGGCAAACCCCCACTATTGTCGTCCGGAGCCACGAAGACGGGGCGCTGCATTTGACGCTCGGGTTCATACCGCTCCAGCTATGCTGGAAATCTTCGCTTTTCCAGGTATGACTTTACGTGAAGCATTGAGATGGGGAAGGGAAGGAAGTCGCACAGTTTAGATCAGTATGAACTTGGCAAGATGGTTTGATTTTGGTGTTCGCTGGCGGAGCTGCTGCAGGCCCAGGTGCTGGGCGCAGTCGCAGTCCATCTACGGGGACGGGAAAGCACACGATGCTTAGGATCGGAGTAAACGTAACCTTTCGAGTCAGACAAGGGTCCAGCTTCCGACATCGACAAACGTTCTGGCTGCAGGTCACGCGCCAACATTTACGGTAGTGGCGGTAGCGCACATCTGGCACAACGATAGCCGAGAACCATCACTACGTCACCAGCTGCCCCCCATGGAGGAGAGGGGTGCTTTAGCGAGTATGGTATTGGGCCTTGGAGACCACGTCCCGTTGCAGGTCATCCCGACCAAGTCCTCCCGTTGTGATGCAAGCAAGAGAGAATTAATCACCCTTCCAACAAGAAAGAACTGCATCAGCTTGGGAACCCATAGCTTGATTTTCAGCAGATCTATAGACTGCCAGCCGTTACTGAAGGCTGTTGCGTTGCTCACTCCTGAGCCCCCGTCATGAAAGTGTCGAAAAGCAATGGGGAAACTTGGCTGCCAATGTAATATCGTATTGTGGCTTACAGGCCTCCAGCATCCCCTCCCCACAGTCACTTTTACCGACCACTGCACATGTCACAGCTGCCACTCCTGGGGCGGTCTGCGGGGTTGTCGGAGCAATTAGCAAGCCTATAATATCGGCCTTGCTATCGCATCCGCTTTCCTTTCCATAAGCCTGGCCCTTCTTTTTTTGTCGTGTCCCAATCTCTGCCAGGGTTGCCATAGACTTACTGGCAAGATCGCAATAACATCCAGCCCGCACAACCCCAATGTCGGAAGATTCCAAGGATGCTGACACAGAACGATCACGTGGGATCAAGAGAGTGAGACAGGCGTGTTCGAACTGCAGGTAGGTGCGAAGTAACGTCCAACGAGCGGAATTGTTCCTCTAACTGCCAGACAGACGCAAGAAGGTCCGATGTTCTGGTGAAAGGCCTTCCTGCTCCTTCTGCACAAGACTCGATCAGGAATGCCACTACCTGCGCGAGAACGTCTGGGATGACTGGGATCCAGTCGGTCAGGTTGTAGGATCTTCGAGTGTCACAGATGTACGAAGACCTCCCCAAGTGTCAACTTCGGCACACGGTGAATACCCTTACTTACATAGGCATACAGGAGAATCTTATCGCACGGGTGACATCTCTCGAAGCCAAACTGACCGAGCTAAGTCACTTGAATGCGTACGTCCTTGGTCAAGCTGCAGCGTGCTCTTTGCTTACGTCGACTTTTTCGGAACCAGATTTATCCCTGCACTCACAAACGCGCTGGGTCAACGAAGCTCCATCGAACAGCCTTCGCTGGCAGGATTGAACGATCTGTGGAATGAGAGATCACCACATGCACACTCGAATGAGACTACTAGTCCCAAACGAACACTCCAATCGTACGGGCTCCTCCGCTGCTGGACCTCTTGCCCACGATCTAACGCTTCTCTTTAGGTCTTTTCAGGAACTGCCCCCAGCCTCAGTCCTTGAAGGCGCCTGTAATACCTTCTTTCACTATTGCCATAATCAGCCCTACACCTTCTTTCATGAAGGCAACTTTCGTCAACGTCTGTTGAATGGGGCATGGCCGAGCTATCTGCTTTTTGCTTTTCTAGCTTCTGCCATGCGTTACTCGACGGACCCCTGGTTCGATGGAAAACACGCCGCAGCTCTGGAAGAGTACGCATCGAATTCGTGGAAATTGATCGTCACGTCTGGATGCGCCGTGGAAGAAGGTGCTGACACCGCAGTGGTACAAGCGATCTCACTTCTGGCCATCATCGACTCTGCAGGTAGGCGGTTCGTTATTGCCCTTTCTCAGCCCTGCTAAACATGATGTAGCTGGACGAAGACGCGCTGCTTGGGTGAAGATCGGGCTGGCAGTTCGAATCAGTCAAGACCTCCACCTCATGATGGAACCTGACGTGAACCTTCCTCCGATTGAACAAGAAGAGCGTCGGCGACTCTTCTGGTCAATCTACCTGCTTGATCGCTTTGTCTCCTGTTCAAAACAACGACCTCCTGCCATCCTGGATGCAGACTGTCAAGTGCAACTTCCTGGTGACGAGGCGGACTTTCGTCAAGGCATCTACAAGAAGACCGATACTCTGACAATTCTGGGCACCGGTGCTAGTAGTGCCCATTCTTCCTGTAAGCCAAGCCAATTCGCGCTACTTGTCCTCATGGCTTGCGTTCTGGGTCGGTGCGCACGATATATGCTTGACAACCGCGAGGGCACCGAGGAGCGGGCTCCATTCAACCCATCGTCCGAATATGTGACGATATCCTCGGTACTTCTCTATTATGAGTCCTTCATCGACAGTGGCAATCCTGTCGATCAGGTCGTCCGACAAGGCACGCATAAGCAAGATCTTCAGATAGATCAGCAAATGGTTGGCCATGTGATATTCACTCGAGTATTGTTTCACCTGTGCCATTGCATTCTCAACCATCCGTTTCTTCTGCGGCAACGAGTGATTTCGATGCCAGCAAAGACGCCCACGACTTGGTTGGCACGCTCACTGGAGACGGGAGTAGAGCATGCTGGACTTCTGACAAAAGTCTTCCTCGACGCGAAAAATAGTGGTTGCATGGTGGCCGGTTCGTTTTACGGATATTGCTTGTTGATTTCAGGCACAATACATGCCCTGTACACGCACTCACAAGACTCCGAGTTGCAGCAGGAGTCGCTCGAGAACTTGGTCTGCGATCTCGGCTACCTGGATGATATTGCCAAATACTGGAAGAACACTACATTAATAGTAAGTGATGTTGGTCTACGATGAAGGTTTCTACTGACGCAGTATCACGTAGGCATCGGGCCTGAGGACGTTCTGGTCCCACAGCGCTAAATTCAGTGTTTTGCTCAGCTCCAAACCCTTGCCATCTTCCTTCGGTGACTCAGAGCTTGACATCCTCTGGACTTCGGTGGATTATGGTGTCATGTCAGACCCCGACAAGTCCTTGTCGCAGAGCGTCGCGGCTTCAACCTCCTCGCCCCTTGCATGGGGCATGTCGCCTTGGAAAGAGGGTAACGATGTTGGAGATCCTATAACGGGGACGGACAACTGTCATTTTCTACCCGAATCGACGGTCAGTGAGAATGCCCCAAGTCATTCTTCGACCCAGACTCTAGGGCATGCAATGTCCATCAGCAGCACACAACCCTTTCTCCAACTTAACACTATCTTTCAGAGTCCCCATGCCTACATGGATTTTGGCATTAGCGAACAGTCTTCTTTCAGTCCAAACGGGGTTCAAACCTTCCCACATACATCAACACGAACGCAGTCTTTAAAATAACGCAAAGTTGAGAGTCTCTTCGCCTGAAGTCTTTTCCGCAGCTCCGTGCGCGGACACGCTCAGTGGGCAGAAACAGTCATACATACGATCAGAAAAGTCGACATAGCCGTCCGTCATCCCATGCTAGACTACCTACAGATCTACTCGTATTCTACGTACATGGGGAATCAACAGGCTAGAAGACTTCTCGGACCTTCAGCTTGCGCTCTGAAATCTTCTCCTCCTCTTCTTCGGTCAGCACAAATGAGTAAAACTTCTTTTCCAAACCATTCTCCGTGATGTAGGGACTTAAGTCTCCGCCTTCGGTTAGCTGATTTTTCGTGAAACCCAGTCCCATGAAGGCCCACATGTTATGCTTGTTCTCGTACTTGATCTCGTAGTCTTCATACCGAGGTGAGGCAGTCATCTCACAGTAGTGCAAAGAGCTTCCAGGCCAGACAGAATTAACCCTGCCTGTCTCGTTGTTCTTGTACCAGCTGCGGCACGAAGATTCTGCCCAGCAAGTTCCCCGGATCCACGTCTGCGCGTGCTCATTGAAGGCGTCGGTGACATCTTGCTTGGGCACGAGAGAATGGAGGTGATCCTTCTGCATCTTCTGGATGACCTGAACGATATAGTTTCCCACCGACTGGAGAGGACCCATCACCGAGCCGTTCGAGACCGGGAACGTGGGGCCTTGGAAGACGAAGTAGTTGGGCATTCCTGGCACAGCCAGACCTAAGTAGCCCTCAGGGATCGTCTTCCACTTGTCTTGGAGAGAGATTCCATTGCGGCCAACAACGGAAAACCTCGGCTTGTAGCTGACGTCAAACCCAGTTGCACAGATGATGGTGTCGACTTCAACTTCAGTGCCGTCGGAGCCAATGACGCTGTTTGGTGTAACTTTTGTCACGGCGCAACGGTGCAGGTTGACATTAGACTCTTGGATGGCCTTCATGTAAGGGTTGCCTGGAGTAAGGCGACGGCAGCCGGGAGAGAATGAGGGAAGGAGCTGTTCATAAATCTCGTCGCGATAGAGATGTTGACGCATACGTTTCGTGAAATAGTCCCGGACGATTTTGGCTTCGGCACTCTGGGTCATCATGGCTTTGAGACCCATGGCAGTGTTAAGCTTGCCCTCAATAGCTTTTGCCTGTTTGATTAGGGCGGCATTGTCATTCTTGAACGTCTCCCTTTGGTCCGGTG
This sequence comes from Exophiala sp. CCFEE 6388, assembly GCA_035928005.1. Taxonomy (NCBI): domain Eukaryota; kingdom Fungi; phylum Ascomycota; class Eurotiomycetes; order Chaetothyriales; family Herpotrichiellaceae; genus Exophiala; species Exophiala sp. CCFEE 6388. Next base: position 30,348 of record JAVRRU010000066.1, read on the forward strand.
TGTCTGTCCGAGGTCAGTCATGACGATGCCTCGCCATCGAGGAAACGGCCCAGGAACCGAGGGTTACTCACAATCATAATTGTCGCCTGAATGGTCGGCAATTTCCGCAAACCACACCGGCGTCCTCACAAAGACGTCCATGGACTTGACATGTGGCTGCAGGGTTGGAACGACTTGAATGCTAGTGGCGCCCGAGCCGATAACAGCGACACGGTCCTCTTTCCACTGCGTTGCGCCATACTCATCTGGCCATCTGGCAGTGTGAAGCAGTTTGCCCTTGAACGACTTCAGACCTTCGACCTCTTCAGGCAGCTTCCACGAGTTCAAAAGACCGTTGGCAGAGATCAAGACGTCACAGGTCTCTTCGATCACCTCATCTTTCTCCCAATTGTGGATGGTGACATGCCATTTGCCTTCTTCCTCATTCCACTTGGCCGCTTGGATGGCATGGTTGAATTTCATGTACCGGCGCAAACCAAAGCACTCGACGACTCTAGTCAAGTATCGGAAGATATCGTCTGACGGGCTCAGGTACTTTGGCCAATCTGCGTTTAGTGCAAAGGCATATGTATATGCATGAGATGGTACATCACAAGCACACCCAGGGTAGCGGTTCTGCACCACGTGTTTATCAGTATTGGACTTAGGTTGGTTGCGCATGATTGCCCCACTCACCTCTAGCCATGTTCCGCCAATATCGCCGTTCTTCTCATACACGACGTGCTCCACGTTTTCGCCGTGCTTTTGCAAGAGATACGCCATGAGAATGCCGCTCACACCGGCACCAATGGTGAGGACTTTGACCTTGCGGTGCGCATCGTCACCAAGAACGTAATCGGGAATGTTGTATCCATTTTGGCTGTGGCCCAGGCGATAGCCATACTTTCCTCCAGGGCCGCTTTCGTCCGCAGTGTTATTGGATTCTCCGTTGGTTCCGTTCACTTCATGGCCAGCTTTATTCACATCGAAGACCATAATTGCAGCTATGTGTGGTGAACGTAAGTTTAGGGACTCACGGTGTATGATTGTGTAAGTGTATTTGTTGGAGAAACCAGCTAGAGCATTGGATTTGAATGTCAAGCGCTAGGGAATGTCATGGGGACTCCACGGGGGTGGTCATCCGAGCGTACGAGTAAGACGGACTCCGGCTATGCCGAAATCATTATTTTCATGCGCTATTTGGTAGATCGTGTGACATCTATTGAGGCCACAGAGTATGCTTGTGTGAGAGTCAGATATTCCTCTGAATCTGATTCGGAGCAGAAGTGGCTTTGCACTGTCTGAAGAAATTCTGGAGCCGTTGTCCTGATTCGTCTACTTGGGCCATACTTTCTAGGTCCGAGACTGACGTTGAAGAGGGTCGATGATACCGTCCAAGAATCACTGATTCATAGCCTAGGCGCAATTGGCTTATTCGGAAAGTACGAGTATTCTTGGTACATGGCACAATAACTTTGATAACAGTCTGAAATCGCTGTTGAGGCTGGGTTATCCCAGATGGCTAAGAGGCCGACTAAGCTGCAGCGCCGCCGTCCACCGGGACGACGGCGCCAGTCATAAAAGACGCTTCGTCGCCGAGCAAGAAGGCAATCAACATGGCAACCTCGTCAGCTTGGCCTTTCCTCTGCAAAGGCAAACTGGAGTAGGTGTTCGTAGTTTGACTTGAAGTAGAAGACGATGTTCCTGCAAGCAAACTTTCAAGCATGGGTGTCTCAATAGGACCGCTAGCACAACGTCAGCCTTCGTGCCTGGAACTTGAGATATGATTTGAGCATACGGAGCAACGGCATTGACTCGAATACCCTGCGATCCAACCTCTTTCGCAACCGTTTTGGTCAGTCCAACCACGCCATGCTTGGAGCAAACATATGCCCCCAGACCTGGCCTTCCCGTGATCCCGGAAAGCGAGGAAGCATTCACGATACTTGCTCCCCGTTTCATGACTCGGATTTGTGCTCGCACACAGTACATTAGACCCGTCAAATTGATGGCAATCATCCGGTCCCATGTCTCGTTCTTCAGGTCCGCGATGTTGGTGAACCCCAGCTCAATGCCCGCAATATTTGCAGCGCCATCAAGACTGCCGAAATGTTCCACCGTGGAGGCAATCCACCTGTCGACTGCATCGCTGGAGGAGACATCCACAACTGTGCCGATGACTTCTACGCCTTGACCTTTGAGGTCGCTCACAACTTTGTCTAAGTTGGCTTTCTGAACATCCGCCAATGCAAGATTTGCACCTCTTTGGGCGAGGACTTTCGTGAGCGCAAGTGCGATGCCAGATGCGGCACCAGTAACGGCTACAGTTTTGCCCTTGAAAGACATTTTCGGGGATGCAAGAATGTGGTCTATCTTCTGATCGAGCGTTTAGGTTGAAGCTGTGCAGTACGTTTGACTAAAGGGAACAATAGTATCGTAGAGATGAGTCAGTTTCGGCTCCCCGCCGCCGTGCCTCGGTCCGGGGGTACGCCAGTCAGTCATGTTTGGTTAGCCTGGGACGTGGAAGTAAATATTCTCGATTTTTACTCGTCTGCGAAAAAGATGTCGAATCAGCCTAGGTACCAAGGTTGCACGGAAGATTGTCACTGTCAGTCAGACAGCTATGCACACATGTTTCACTGCGCTGCATAGGAGGCGGGAAGGATGATTAGAGGGATTTCCAGTGGTTACGCTGAAGGTCGGCTATTTTCATTCTGGTAGTTCTTCCCCAGTCCCTAATAGAACACGTTAGCTCATGGGATACCCAGTGGCCCCCTGTCTTGGGAGTGTTTGAGATCAGTGGCCCGCAAGGGCCGCTAGGGAGCAAAGAGCGTGCAGCTAGAGAGACCCGAGCAAGCAAGCGCTGCTCTGTTCCAGAGTTTTACCTAGTGTATTAAGATCCATGATGAAGTGCTTGAGTGCCATCGACCCATGAACTCTGTGCATACCAACAACCGAAGTTTGAAAACTCGATGCCCTAACTTTCGGAGCAGAGGAACGGTCTCCGAGTCCAGCGACGCTACTTTCAGGCACCCGCAGCCCCCACTGGTAGGTTTCCCGTACAATAACTAGTTGAAGTAGGAGTAAAACAGGATGAAGCATTACAACGCATGTAGCATCTCATCATGTGGTGACAATCTAGATTGCCAAAGATTTGTGTGTTATCTCTTCGGCGATCCTCAGGGTTAGCCTGCATTGCCAGTAAGAGACCGAGGGCCATCCGGGTGTCTTCATGATAGATCTGTGTCAAGACCTCTTTCGAAAATCTTGAATCCATTTCGCAGTGTCTTCTTGCATGGCTTTGGTCAGAGCATGACCAATCCCATCGTAGCCGATAACTTGGACCCTCGCCTTGGGCAACTGTTCCACGAAGGTTTGCGACGGTTCCCACGGCACCAGGTTGTCCTCGTTTCCTTTTATGATGAGCACAGACTTCTTTGCGACTTCTTCATTGTTGGGTTGTAGCCTTCGGACGGTTGCAAGGAAAGAAGAGGGCATGAGTTTCCTGGAGTCTTTCGCATGGACTCGCATCTGCAGCAATGCCGCAGTATCCGGACAGCCGATGATGACTACGCCAGCATTTACGCGAGGCTCTTCATAAGTGAGATAGGGGCCTTCTTCCTCTCACCTGGGTTGACTTACCATTAGAAAGGACGTGGTAGGTCGCATGGCCTCCTAGTGAGACTCCAACACAAAAAATGTGCCGGAAGACATAGCGCTCATCTGGAGAGATGAACATTGGCAGCAGGTCAATGAGTAGGCTCACATCGAGACTCGTGCCGTACTGGATTGAGACTTGTGTCGCCAGGTGTAAGCCTTTGGAAAGTACGAGCAATGTAATTTTCAAAACTCACACATATCCTGGCTGTCGGGAAAGGTCAGGTAATTGTCTTCTGGCTCGCGATCTGAGAACCTACGCGTGCATGTCGTTTCCATCCGCCCATGTCAAGTTAGCCTTTGGGTTCAGGATGCGGTGGCCATGATTCCGTTGATCGAAGGACACCACCAAGGTCTCGGGGTTGGCTGCCAAAATTGCGGTCCCCATATCACGGAGGGCTTCTGCATCGCTGGTGCGGCCGTGCAGGAGGAATACAAGGTCAGGGTTCAGTATCTTCGAGAAAGCAACAGAGATACAGCCGCGAATATGGACCTGAAGACCAGACACCTCGATTGTGGTCTCATCCCTTGAGGAGTCGATGTAGCTCCCTGACGCCATCTCGCGAGCCTTGAACATAGGTTGCTGTGGGACACAACAACTACAACCGAGAACGATGATGTTTTGGTCTCGTTAATTGGGACGATGCAGTATTCCGTGCTCACATTTCACGCATCTGCCACACCTATGTCATATAGTGCCCAGAGCGCGGCAAAGCTGTGGACGACGGCCTTCCACTCGGCGACATTTGGCAGCAACTCCTGTGGAGACGAGCTACCTGCCGTGGCTAACACGGCAAAAAGGTAGCCGTTCAACGAGCCAATTATGATGCTTGCTGCTAACGCTTCATGCATCTTCACACCAACGTCAAGGTAAAGTGGCGGTTGAATTTAAATCAGAGATGGAAATCTGCCATTGAATGCTGTGGCTGATTACTTTCTAGTTCCGATTCGTAAAAAAATCTATTATTCCCCTTAGAGCCTTGCTTTTGCCGCTTTTCGCCGAGGTCTGAACTGACACCTGGGTCCGCAGCACTCTACTAGCCTGCCCGACAGCAGTATGTTATGGGACCGAATATATCCCAAAGCCGCCAGCCGTTCGGCGTCCGTCTCTCTCTAGAAGACAGCAAGTGCGTTAGGTGGAGAGGCCACACCTCCAATCACATTCAAGGGCGCGCTCGTGACGAAAAAAGTCCACCGCTTGTGGGCTTTGCATTTCTCGGCCAGACCTTCGAGATCCCACATTTCTCCAATCGGCATTCCCCACCAGACCAACAGATAGTCGTGCAGAGCTGGGCAGTCAGTAAAGGCCTTCCAGTGTTATGGGTCGCATACAATATTCTTTAACAAAGGGTTGTGATTCAAAGGCAGCGGCGTCACCCGCAACGGCAGAGAAGTGATTGTTCCACAACCACTGCACCATCGCTTCTGATGCTTCTGCACCGATTGAATCCGAGGATCGCATGACTTTGTTCCGTTCGCTGTCGTTGAAGCACATATTGTAAGCCTGTAAGAGTCCGGTGCGAAGAAGCAGGATGTCGCCCTTTTTGATAACGACACCCTCTTCCCTCAGTATTCGTTTGATAACATCGAGCGATATGACCTGCGACGTTGACGCTCTGATCTCCACCCCATTTCTCTCTGCCCAGGAGACAAAGTCAACAAGCACGCCGCGACCCACAATGCCTCCACGTTCGCTCCATTCTACATTGTCAGTGGTACTTGAGCGTATGCAAGGAGGCACGTACGATGCATGCTGATATCGTTTCCCTCCAATACGTCGTCATGCATGACTCCGTTGTAATGCTGTCGGGATTCGGCATGACCCCAATGCCCTGCAATGTCAATCACAGTCACGCAGACACTGTTTCAGAACTGACTGAAGCCATCCCATTGTGAGCTTGATTGCGTATTGAACGTCACAATATCGTCATAGCAGCAGATCGGCATGCCATATTCTTTGCCCACATCTTTGATAGTATGCTGGAATTTCTCTCGGTAGAACGGGGATGGCGGATTTTCGAGGCCCCAACTGAAAACAAGGTAGTAAACTTCAAAATGCCTTTGTCTAACAACATAGGCCGGCTTACTTCAGTGCAACACTCTCGCCAGTGATGATCTCTCTGGACGCTGCCAGTACGACATCCGGTGTCAAAAGATTGAGCGTGCCAATCTGGTCTTTGACGCCATCCTTGTCAAACAGGCCCTGATTCCATGGTCAGCGTTACAAACACTGGCGTGTTACACACGAACCCATGCACAGCCTTTTGGGGCACCTATAACTGGTGGAAGCTGGTCAAACGTAGGCAGTGGTTCTGTACTCATGGTTTGTCTTGCTGCTTGAATGTGTGATATTCAAAGTAAACCTTGTCGCATCCATTAGCACGTGTCCAGCAGTTACACGGATAGGTACCGATACGAGGTGCCGCCAATCTTTCCTGAATTGTGACCATGTCTTGATATTATGTCAGCATGGCACTTCGCGGCCGACGCGGCAAAGAGTTGCCGATAAGGAGGATACTACGGTATACATTGCAAGCCAAAAGTTTCCGAGCATTGCGATGGGCCGGAAGGATGGCCATTCCCAGAGTCCGTTTACCATTCTATTGGTTTACAGGGCGCCGTGCCCATAATGGTGATATCTACACGGCACGGCAACGCCGTGCCGAGAGAAAACATATCTTGCCCACTGAGAGATAAGCTGGTGTGGAAGGCGGACATTTAACTGTGCTTAGCAAAGCACTTAAACAACCGCATTGTTTCATAGCGTTGCAGACTTCTACCTACCTTGGGCGTTGGTGCATCGTAACACTCGAGAATATGGCGATTCGAACTAAGCTAAACGTCCAACCTCAACACGCTACTTTTGCTGCCGAGATTTCGGGCATCGACTTCACAAAACCTCTATCCCCAGACGTTATCGCCGAAATTCAGGGTGCGATTGACAAGTATGGCGTGCTTGTATTTCGCGGCGCCAACCTGGACGATGATGGTCATGTTGCCTTTGCGCAGCAATTCGGCCAGCTGGAGCCGACACCGGCCGCCAGTCTCGGTGTCAAAACACGTCTTCCAAGCCCGTACATTGGGGACTTGGCAAACGTCGACCATAGCAACCAGTTGAAAAAGTATGAAGACGAGATGTCTAGACTATTCGCCAAAGGGAACGAGACGTGGCATGCAGACATGCAATACCACCCACGACGGTGCAAGTACTCCACTCTGCGCGCCGTGCAGCTTCCACCGAAAGGAACTGGCGGCGAAACCTTGTATGCCGACTCTCGTACAGCCTATGACGACCTCAGCCCGGAAATGAAGGAGAAGATCGAAGACCTTGTCGCATACTGCTCCCTTCTTCACAACCGGAGGGACGCTGCCCCCGATCTGTATAAAGGTGTCGATGTAATGGATTGGCCAAATGCCAAGTGGAAGCTGGTGTACCCGCATGAAGGCACTGGACGGAAGAACCTATATGTCACCAGTTATATGCACAAAATCGAGGGAATGCCACGGGAGGAGAGCGACAAGTTGATTGCAGAACTCAAAGCCCATGCATGTCAGCCCAAGTATGTACACACGGTATATTGGGAAAACGACGGCGACATGGTCATGTGGGATAACACAGCCGTGTTACACCGAGCAACCGACGGTTCAGGATATATTGGCAAGTATATTCGTGATGTCCGTCGCACCAGCTGTTATGACGATGGAAAGTATGCTTGGGGAGAGAATGACCCGGACGATCCATGGATTATCAAGCTGCCAAAGGATCCGTTTGCTGCCCCAAGCGCATAGGATTGGGAAACGTTTGAGTTGTGCAACAAAGTATCTTAGTTACATCCAATTCACTCGGAATATCACCAATCTGAAGCACTTCGACGTGGCTGCTTGTGTATGCAGAAAGAAGCTGGTTGCAAAATATGCTACCGAGACCAGAGCTTCGTCCTTGTTGACTTATTATGGTGAAGTCGGTTGGACTGGTCTTTCACCAGTTTTAGCTATGCTTCTCATTCCGAGTCTGTCTCCTTCTAAAGTGGTCATGTGAGTGCTACAATGATGCCCATGATGTCGCGAGGTTTGCATGCCCCGGAAATGCTTTCAGATCTACCTTATTGCCAACATATTTTCTACCGAACCTAGGCCTGTCGTCAACTTCTCCGACAACTCGTAGAGTTGTGTTTCGCCAGGACGCGGCTCAGTACAGACGGAGAAATGGCACCTATTAAAATAATACTTTCAGTATCAATAACAGCGTGCTTCGGAATATAGCGCTGCTACGTTCCCAGTGACTGGTTGTTGCCGGCCGTGATGATAAGATTGGATAAATATTCGTAAGATGCCTAGCCCATCCTGGTGCAGACAGCTTGCACGCAAAGCCAGGTCCATTAAATTTGCAGAACCCCGTAGCTGAAAGTTAAAAGGTCTGTACTGTAGATGCTTCCGGAGTAAGTAGAACATCTGTGATCGGAGCCAATTTGGCACCAGCGGATTTCAGTGGGCCTAGTCGCGCAACAAGACCCCAAAATCGTACACCCTACCACTAAGTAGCAGGCCCTATCCCACGTTTTCGGGTCTGGGCCTTTCACGCGGGGAAACACACGGGTCTCTTGGGTGGGGATTTCTTCTGCACGGGGAACAGAGCCGTGAGCAAGAGCCGGGCCAGCTTGCACGGCCTCGGTCCTACAAGTACCCTGCTTAGCCCAAACTTGCAACACAAAAGTTGTGTCTTCATCCCTCTTAATCTTTCCTGTCCTTCGTACAAATTACAAGTCGATTTGGGCTTGGCTCTCCGATTGACGCCATGGATAGTACAACGCAAGAGAAGATCCAGGACGTCAGGGTTGAAGATTCCTCGCACGCTGGACACCCTGGTCCAACGGGCAACAAACAACATTTAGAAGAGCACGCGCCGGCCGAACTCATCAACGGCGTACCCTACTGGCGCACTAAGCTCTTCCTGGGATCCTTCTGGGCCATTGGCTTCGGTCTCCTTGCCTGCTATGCGGGCTTTGCAATGCCCGCCAACACGTTGGGATTAATCGACGCCGACATTGGTGAGTTTTGGCATTGCCCAAAATCTTCAGTAGTAGCTGAGTGACGAAATAGGTCCAAGTCCCAACATCAATTGGGTTGCCCTCGTGTGGACATTGACTGTCGCTGTGGGTTATACTCTGGTCGGACGTCTCAGCGACATTTTCGGTCGACGGTATTTCTTTATCGGCGGTGCCGTGCTCGGTTTGATTGGAAGCATCGTTGCGGCCACTGCGAAGAACGTTAATGCCTTGATCGGTGCCACCGTGCTTCTTGGATTGGCGGCTTCATCGCAGATCTCCTTCACCTACGTGACTGGGGAGCTTGTCCCAGTCAGGCATCGATTCATCATCAACGGCCTGATCAATTTCGTAAACATGCCCGTTGGCGTTTTTGGGCCGGTCATTGCAAGGTCATTGATTCTGTACACATCTGCCGGATGGCGATGGAATTACTACCTATGCATTATCCTGAGTGAGTGAACTTTGCATACGACTCAGCTAAGCGGACTTCATATGTTAACAAAATCTACAGATGCTTTATCTCTCCTCCTCTGGACTCTCTTCTACTTCCCACCAGACTTTTCCCATCTTCACAAGGTCCGTTCTCGCTGGCAAGAGGTCAAAAGCATCGACTACATCGGCGTTTGCCTCTTCACAGGCGGCTTACTTCTTTTCTTGATGGGACTGTCCTGGGGAGGTAGTCAATACCCCTGGAAGTCTGCCCACGTCATCGCATGCATCGTCGTCGGTTTCGCGACAATAGTCGCCTTCGTTTTGTATGAGACATACTCAGGGGTCTACCGACCGTTGGTACCAATGCACATCTTCAGAGATTTTCAATACGACGCCATTGTCGTTCTCACAACGGTTGGTGGCATGATATATTACTCGATGACCGGTATGTGCGTGGAAGCCATTTGGGAAAATGAGGTACTAATGTTTCGTAGTCATTTACCCGAGCGCTCTTGCGGTCCTGTATTCGACTGATACGATGAAGGTCGGCTGGCTCTCTTGCGCTGTGGGTGGTGGAACACTCGCAGGGCAAGTCATTGGTGGCCTCATCGCAATGCGCATTGGCTACATTAAGTACCAATTGATCTTCGCGGCAACTCTCATGTCCGTCTTCATCGGAGCACTAGCTGCGCAAACCAAAGACACCCAACAGTAAGTAGACGCCCTTGACAATGGACTGTCTTGAAACCTCGCACTGATTATCGCATACAGCTTGTCCTCCACCTTCGCAACTCTCGGATGCTTTGGTCTTGGCTATGTCGAGATTCTCGCAGCCACAGCGGCCACATTTGTGATCAGGAACCAGAAACAAATGGGTACCCCAAACGGAATTTTTGGAAGTATCCGAAGTGCCGGTGGAGTTCTCGCAACCACGATCTATTTGACCATCTTAGAGAACACCATGACCAAGAACACCACAACAATTGTCATTCCCGCTCTACTCAAGGCTGGCTTGCCCAAGACATCGTTGGCCGCGTTCCTCGTGGCGCTCGAAAGCGGCGTTGCTTCGGCAATCGAGGCTGTTCCTGGGGTGAACGCAAAGATTATCCTGGTCGGTTCGGAGGCATTAGTGGCTGCTTATACGAACGCTTTTCAGAAGGTCTTCCTCGCAAGCATCGCATTCGGTGTTTGCGCCGTTGTGGCTGCTTGCGTGCTCAAACCTTTTACCAAGGAGGAACTATCCGGTACTATCGTCTTTCACTTGGGTAAAGAAACCGTACATAACCGGGGTGATGGAGCCGTGGAAGCACATGCAGCTGATACCGAAGAAGCGCCTCTCGAGTAAGCTCCTGTCCGGATTTGTCGACAGCCAAGGTTGATGGGACTGCAAACTGGCGTAATGTACATATAGCTTTGTGTAATGCAATGTTTTCTATACCACGAGTGGATCAATTTGGATTTGCTTGTTTCAAAGTTCCTAAATTCCGAACCTTGATTCGGGCCAAACTTGCCGAATACCCAGCCTGGGAAGCTTCGAAAGAGATGGTTATGCCGAGAAACCGCTACGACTATGACCATGACTATAATCTTTGATCTTGCCATTGGGGCACGACTGTAGAATTGGCACTGGACTTATCGCTTAACATTTCACTTGTGTATCGGACCGATATTCGCCTTTTGCTTCAGGCTTGCAGGGCCAAGACGACCCTTCCTGCAAGACGACCAGAATGCATCTCCTCGAAGACCTGGGTCAGGTTCTCCATGGACTCAAGTCGATAGTGAACCTTGACCATACCTTTCGCAACTAGGTCCAAGACTTCGATGGCCTCTTCCTGCGTCCCAACCGATGAGCCGATGATACTGAGCTGTTTAGCGATAATGTTGACGGGTACTGATTCCCGAATTGGCTCCAAAACCTCAGGAATGCCAACAGCAACCAAAGATCCACCGTGTTTCAAGAACCCCAGGGCCTGCGCATATGCCTGGTTAGCAGCCGCACAGACCAAGACTCCTCTGGCGCCGCCGCCGGTAGCTTTAATGACCTCTTCTGTAATTGTTTTGTCATCTTTCAAGCTAAGAAAGACCTCAGCACCACTCTTCCTGACCACGTCTTCCTTATTCACAGCGTCAATGCCTACTACTCTCATGCCCATTCCGTTGCTCGCGATCTGGCAGGCAAGATGGCCCAGCCCGCCACCGGCACCCATGACAACCATCCAGTCCCCTTTGCCTGCCCTGCTCTTCTTCAAGGCACTGTACACCGTCAAGCCGGCGCACAGCATGGGTGCAGCATCAGCACTGTCCACTCCTTCGGGAATCTGGGTCAAGCAGCGTGCGGATGTAACAGCGTACTGCTGAAATGTACCCGGGTAGTAGTACCCGCTGGCCTTGCCCTTTTCACAGTGTGTGGGCGCACCGTCCCTGCAAGGCTGGCATACGCCACAGAAATATGAGATCCACTTGATGCCTACTCGGTCACCAACTTTGACACCGCTGCTTCCAGTATCAGGGCCAAGCTGGACAACGATGCCCACGCCTTCATGGCCACCAATTTGTTCTTTCGGACAGGGGAAGGGATATGTTGGTGAGTTGGTCATGATTCCATAGTCGGAATGGCAAACGCCCGAGTGAGTGAGCTTCACCAACACATCGCCAGACCCTGGAGATGGCGTTCTGAGTTCCAGAACCTTTGTCGAGATATGACCGGGTACGTCAAACACCGCAGCTTTATGTTTAGTAGGCACATCGGGATGCTCTGCCGCCATTGTCGAGGATCCTGACTAGAGAAGCAAGGTATTGTTCGGAGTATTATAATGACCATGCAAGGAGGATGAATATGCGTGGCAAAGATGGAAGGTAGAGGTAAGTTGAGTCTTCCTCCCGGTAGAAAGTGTAGGGCTACATTTTTGTTCCGAACAAGCTACCTTCATCGTCGGTAGAAGGTAAGTCCGGTGGCGAATGACCCGGTATGAGAACATATTACGCTTTGCGCCGACAGGACTATTTATTACTTTGGCTAATGGTTGTCATACTTTCGGCCGTAGTCAACTCTAGCTAAGGCAACATGATCCAGATGTATCGCATCAATATTCGAGCCCGACAAGAGCCCACTGTGACACAGTTGTTTTGTAACGTGACATTTCCAAGGGTAGTCTTTTGAAGCCGCATTAAAATTCCCCCAATCCCCTGAGGCCAAGTCAGACATCTCCACAAAAACTGACTAGACAACAGGAGAGCCGGCAGCATGCATACCCCCCGTGGCTTGGGAACTTCCACATAGGCTCGGGAAGCTCGGAAGTCTTTCACGCTGAGGTCGATTGCGAGCAAGACCATTAGTTACATTGTAGAAATCGGTAAGTTATATGGTTATGGAGCGCATTGATTGAAGCTACTTCAACTTAGAATCCCAGCTTAGGGTATTGTGGGATATAGACATATCTTGCATAGATACGTGATCATGTTAAATATATCCTATCAAATTCAGCCTGTGCAGCAGCTCTTAAAATATTACTGCCATCCTCTTCGTAGCTTGATCGGCTCTCATTTGGTTAACCATATCATTCAAATCCTCCAGCCTCTTTAAATCCACCTCAGGTTGGATTCCATGTCGAACAGAGAACTCAAGCGCCTTCCCCATTCTTTGCGGAATACCTGTGCTTTCACTCTTGATCCTATACATCCCCAGAACCATGTCTATAGCAGACACTTCGATCGGTTTGTATGGAATACCAACAACCATTAGTAAACCTCCTACCCTAATAATCGATGGAGCAGACGAGTAAGCCCCTGAAGCATTACTGAAGACGGCAACAGCATGAGCTCCTCCATTGGTTAAGGCCTTGATCTTGTGGACGTATTTAGGCTCTGTCTTTGAGTTGAATATCGCGTCTGCGCCTTGTGCTTTACAGACACCGAGTGTCGCATCGTTGATATCGATAGCGACGACCTTGAGTCCCATGGCTGTGGCGTACTGTGTTGCAAGCTGACCAAGACCTCCGGCACCAATAACCCCGAGCCATTGACCAGGCTCTAGGTTGCACGAGTCCACACTATGGAAAGCTATAATATCGTTGTAGCGAACAATAATTTAAGTATAAAACTAGATGCTTGCGAAACTAGCTTACCTGTAATACCCGCACAAAAGAAGACCGAACTTCGCTCAACCTCCCATTGCGTGGGTAGAATGATTGCACTTCGCCAGTCCACCACAGCATATTCCGCGAAAAAGCCATCGGTGTTGCGACCCTGGATTTTGGGTTCTCCTTTCTGACAAAGCATATTATGGACCATGCATCCTTCACAGTCAAAGCAACATCCGATGATATATAAAAAGCCAACAGCGTCGCCAACCTTGAAACCCTTCCCCTCTACACTTTCATGTACCTGACAGACGTAGCCTACACCCTCATGGCCCGGTGTGAAAGTTTCCTCGATCTGATCCATTGCCATGATGTCCGAATGACACAATGAAGCTGATGCGATTTTCACAAGAAGTTCATTTGGTCCCGGTTCGGGAACTCGTACATCATTGATCACAATTCTTTTTTGCTTAGGATCCCATTGTCCTGCTCTCATCGTCCGAGATACTGAATCCATGCTGCAGTCTGGTTCGACAGGTCTCGTACTATGCTTGCAGGTCTTATCGTTCAGTCTTGGAGATCAAGCTGAACCTGTTGTTGCAAGATCTCGTCATGAGCATGAACAAAGGTAGTAGAGAATTCTAGACCCTGAATCAAAAGAGTATTACCGTCGAGACAGCAAATTGAATCTGAGGAGTAGATTGGGACGGAATCGGCCCGGAGTTTTCGTTGCGCCCAATAAAAGGTCCCACAGTCGACCGTTTCATGCGGCTCAGGACGTTGACTACTACGGGTCTGGGCTTGCTATATCTGACGAAGGAGCTGATAAGGCAAACGGGTTTACCAGGGTATTTTTCATCACTAAACTCATGGAATGGGACAAGGCCTTCGCTTGCACGAAAGTCTACCGAATCCAGAGTCGACGAGGCTCGAGGCAAATGCCACGGGGTCATTCCCTGTTCTAAGCATATCGGCCTGCGTTAGCCGTGTCATGTGCACATGGTTCTATGGACACCGAGTAGAGCTTAGCAGCGCACATATGACTGTGGCACATTTTCGATCACTCGGTCATGCCTGAATGCTCTTGATGTGACCTAGCTGTTCTCCTGCAAATTGGCCGTGTTGCTGGCCTAGTTGAACCGCTCATAAAATGTTGCCAAAGATATACGAATCTAACTGTCCACCGTTGAGGGTTCCAACAGATTCATCGTATCAGAGTTTCTGCTTGAGAATAATCCAGACGACACCCCTAAAGACCAGGTCATTCTCTCCGACTACGCCGAACCGTTTAACACGATAACATTTGGCGGTCTGCGCAGTACCGCCGCTCAGGCAGCTGCGGGCCTCAAGCAACTGTTTAAAGTGAAAGAAGGAGACTGTATCTGCATCGTAGCAGAAAATTCGGTAAACTGGATTCTTCTGGCACATCCTGTGCATTGGTTCGGAGGGGTTCTCAGGTAGGACAAGTCAGATTCAGTCACTGTGGCTTTGTGTCTAAAGCACCCAGTATAGTGTGATCAGCTCACTGGCGACATCTACTGAGTTCGTCCACTATTTCGCGATAGCTGAGCCGGAAGTTGTTGCGACCACGCCGGAGCATTATGACAAGGTCATGGAAGCATTACGGATGCGCAACGAGTGTCATAGATCTCCCAAGTGCTTGCTCATTGAGGACGGTTCTCCCAACCCACGCTATCCAAATCATCTTCTGGTGAGCATCAAATCCCCATCTTTCGTCGTATGCAGAACTCACATTCCTCTGCAGCAGTTCCCACGGGATATAGTAAAAGAGGGAGGACCGCTCCTCCCTCCTTTACGTCTGCCCAAGGACGCCCGCCAAGTTCCAGCGGCAATGGTTTTCAGCTCTGGTACAAGTGGAAACCCGAAAGGGGTCCTGTTGAGCCATTATAACCTGATTGGAAATCTACTATCTTTTCGGGCAACTGATCCTCTGCTATACAATGGCTTTCAGAGGGAGGTGTTCTTCCTTCCATGTAAGGCCTGTTTGGTGTCTGTTGGTATCCATCTCTGATCACTTACCAGTTGCCCATATCTATGGGCTTGCTGTGGTCGTTCTGGGATCTGCATTCAACGGGTGTCATGTCGTGGTAATGAAACGTTTCAACTATACTCAGTACGTGGAACGGGCATCCGAGATACGGGCAACGATACTCCGAATGGTTCCGTCCACCGCCGTGGCTATGGCCAAGGACGCGAATATTGATAAACTGGATTTAAGAAGCGTGCGGTATATTATGTGCGGAGGTGCACCTTTGCAAGCTGAAGTCGTCCGAAAACTTCAAGCACGGATGGGAGATACTCTTGTTGTCTTCCAGAGCTACGGGTTAGGAGAATGCAACTTGCGTCTAATTCAACGTCATGCTAACAGGTTCTGCCCTCTCCAATCAGCTTGAGCGAAGCCTTAGTATCGACTCTAAAGGGTCAATTTCCAGCAAATAAGGCCGGAAGTGTGGGAAAATTGTTCGCGGGAGTGTAGATGGGCCATCCCAATCTGATAAGGGAGCTAACTGACAAGTTCTAGACAGTTAAGAGTTGTTGATGATGACTTCGTGGATGTGACACCTGGTACGCAAGGTGAATGTGTCGTCATGGGTCCTTCAGTCTTTATGTACTGCACTCTATTCCTCGCGATATGTCTCCGGTACGGCTAATAGCTCTAGGGGTTACGCGAAAAATAAGGAAGAGACAGCAGCAACGTTCAAAGACGGTTGGTTTCTGACTAGTGATGTGGTTAGAGTGGATGAAGATAACTTTATCTGGGTAACAGAGAGGAAAAAAGAACTAATCAAGTACAAAGGGTAGGTGATAACACCTTTACTAATCATACCACGCTAATAACCTCGAAGATATCAAGTCCCACCTGCTGAACTTGAAGGTATCCTGCTCTCGCACCCCGATGTCCTGGATGCAGCAGTTTGTGCGACTTGGGATCAAACTCAGGTGACCGAGCTCCCGACCGCCTATGTCAGCCTGCAGAAATCCGTTGCCTCAGCAGAGATACCATATGTGCTACGTGAGATCCGCAAATACACGGAGGCTAAGATATCTCCGTACAAACGCCTAAGAGGAGGAGTTTACCATCTCCAACAGATTCCAAGAGGAGCCAACGGCAAACTTCTGAGAC
Organism: Exophiala sp. CCFEE 6388; assembly: GCA_035928005.1. NCBI lineage: Eukaryota > Fungi > Ascomycota > Eurotiomycetes > Chaetothyriales > Herpotrichiellaceae > Exophiala > Exophiala sp. CCFEE 6388. The sequence continues at coordinate 46,688 of JAVRRU010000066.1, forward strand.
GGCTACTTCCAGCACGACTAGAGGGCGTGAAGAACAAAAGAACGCCGAAGTTATAGAACTCGTGGAACCTGAGACCTCAATCGTATTCAGCCTGATTTCAGCTGGCATCCTAGGCCATGAAACTTCCTCGATGAAGATGGTTCGTGCATGCAAAATGAGGATTAAGCACAATGGGACAATCCATCGCCAAGTAGCCTGTGTCAGGAGCAACATTCATGCCAAATCATGAACATTCGGTTGGAAAGAAGACACGCGGCCACATTGACGTTAGACTCTAAAAGGTTTCCACGGTTTTCAAATGGTGATATCATTAGTTAGTCTACAACCTGTAACAAGATGCTATGATCGACTTACCTTTGCTAGGAAACGGATCGAGCGGCCATCGGATTGTTCTAAGTTCTCTAAAATGATTAGTAGCAGCCACAGGTACGGTCTATCTATGCATACACTGTAAACTGAGCTCTAGTGTCCGATGTTATTTAATATGGAGATAACGGACCAGGACGTTACTTAGCATGTTACCAAGTAGTGCGCTCTGAAGAGACAACAAACAATAGCTTTCTAACTATCGTGGTCATCTCTGGCTGCATTAAATAGTACGAGCTTAGAAAGCCCATTGATCCAGCCAAATCTTCATCCACGGTCCATTGACAACTTGCAGGTGTGCCATGGTCTGGCTGACTGTGACGCCGTTGCGAGTCTCGAAGTTTTGCTGTGATGATGTCGAGTTGAGTGCCTTCTCTAGGTCGATGAACCAATCCAGTATCTTAAGCGCGGGTTTCGATTTGACCTCTGCTTGATCATCCTTGTTACCCTCGATCAACTTGTCCACCCACGCTTCGAGTGTGACGACCTGCATTCCCGGGTATTGCTCCACGATGACCTCGGTAAGGCTTGACCAGTCTGCCACTCTCGGGTTTACTAGATTGTAAATCTGGAGGCCCTCTTTCTGGGCTAGGGTTATATCAACGATGATGTTTGCCAGGACATCCACGGGGATCCAGTCCACCTGCAGGACCTTGTTAGGTAAACAGCCCATCGCCTTTGAGGTTTTGATTAATGAGGGCATCCACTCATTCTCATTCCACTTGCCACCATCCGTGGTAAGAGGTCCTGCGATCTGCCCGACACGAAGAATGTTCGCCGTAATTCCTGACCTCTCAGCTGCTACTTGCAGTATTCGCTCCGAGACGTGCTTCGATTCGCCGTACCCTATTGTCTGAGCTACGCCATATTCCTGGAGCGGTTCTTCTGTCACCAGCGGATGATCAGGATAGTGGGTCGTCCATTTCCCTACCGATCCTATCGAAGATACAAACGTAAACTTTGGCCGCCGTGCACCATCAATAACGAAGTCGACAAACCTCCTCACTCCACGAATGTGAATGTCTTCAAATGAGCTCAGGCTGTGATTGAAATCCACCTTCCATGCATTATGGATGATGAGGTCGACTGTGGTCAACAAATTCTTGTAAGCTTCTGTTGACAAGCCAAATTGCACATCTCCGAAAGATGCAGTATGGAACGTGACGTTACTTAGATCGACTTGAACACCACGCGACTCGAAATCTTTCAAATGCCGTGACTTGGCATTGACTGAACGGTTGAGGCAGTGAATGTGTGATATATGTCGTGATTTGACCAAAGCCTGCAGAATCCGGCTCCCCAAGGAGCCCGTGGACCCTGTTAAGATGATGTTGAGGCAGGATTCCTGGGTATCACAACTTACTGGACTGGAATTGCTCACAGAAGAGGCAGAAGTCCTTTGGTCATCATGGTCGTTCTTGGAGGTCGAACACTCTCTTGGTTGGAGCGGTTGCTGTGGGAGTCCCTTCGTGTATGTGTCGCATATTTCGCTCATGCGAGAAATGCGCTCAGCCTCGAAGTCTGTAGCCCTCCCTGCAGTCACTGGATCTCTTCTCAAATGAGCACTGAGTGCTGAGGAGAGAGTCTCCAGTGTCGGATTGGAGTAGATCAGCTTGACATTGATCAGACGTGTATGCGCTCGACCTAGATACTCTGTCAGGATATATTGTAAGCCGGTAGCCAGTTCCATTGTCAGAAGAGAGTCAAGTCCAACGTTGAAGAAGTCCCCAGTCTCCACGTCTGCGCCATGGGGCAGCAATCGGCTAATATAATCCACGAGGAATTGCCTCAGCGCCACCGGATCCTGCGGATTCCTCAGTGTAGGAATGTCCCGCATTTTTCGTGCGCTTGAAGCATAGTAGAGCTGCTCGATTCCACTGGCATACAGGTCCGTCGTCTTCTGACGTACGATGGTCCCTTTCCCAGCCCTGATGAAAGGTTTTCCAGACGTGCTTACGGCAATGTAGGTTTTGGAGATCTTCCCGTAAGCTGGCCCGTAAGCATTCGCCTTCTGCACTGTTGGCCATATCTCTTCCACAAAGGACTCGGTATCCTCGGGTTGCACCCTGGGTTCGATCAACAAGCTTGGTTGGAAACGGCTTTGGCCTACGATGATAGCTCCCATTACTGCTGGGTGACTCTCTATGATCTTCTCCATTCCCAGCGGATTCAGCTTCTCACCATTCGAGAGTACGAGAACATCATCAGTCCGTCCTCTGTACTGCCATAGATTTCGATTGGTAGGATGTAAGCCGAAAAGATCTTTTGTTCGCCATTCCTTTACGCCGGGAAATGTTTGTTGAACAGTCCGAATCCAAGTTAGTCTGGCATCGTGATTGAGGACCTGCTCATAGATGTCGTTCCCTTGATGTTGCATATCTACCCCGTATGCTGGATGCCACTCAAACCACGCCCAATGCTCTCTCCGTGGGAAGAGACATGGCACGATGCCCGTTTCTGTCGAACCGTACATTTGACCAACATCGGTCACTTTGCTTAATTGATCTCCTGCAAAGGGTGCAAGAGGTCCCCCAGCGTACATGATAAAGTCCAGTTTGGCAGCCTGCTCAAGGCCTGCAGGAACGCGTACAAGCTGTTCCAGTATCGCGGGCGGGCAGTAAGCCACACGAACTTTCATTTGAGACATTATGGCACTTAAAGTCTCACCTGTAGCTGGCTGGTCTGGTGGGAACATTACGAGTGTCGACCTATACAGGATTGGCAGCACTACTTGTGATTGCATGCCTCCAATCTTCAACAAAGCCCGTATCAGCTCAGCACCTCTGTCTTCACAGTTCGGTATTGTTGGTTGAAGCTTTAACTTACATGGAAGGGCGGAAAGGAGCAAATAAAGTTGCCATTGTCGTCGAACTCGAAGCATGAATAGTCCATGTTCCTTCGACCGTCAACAGTAGGGATTTTCCGGAGGTTGTCGAGGATACTCCAAGTAGCATTCGAAAGAGTGATCGGCTTTGGGGCGCCTGAGAACTCAGAATGTTAGTTTCAGGTTGCTCTTGCGACCATTTTCCGGCGCAGGAAACTGACCAGTTGAGCCTGAAGTGTGACAGATGAGTGACGGATCGTCAAACGCATCCGCGAAACTCTTCTCGTATCGATAATGCTTGGGAGGCACCTTTCCTAGGAGATCGTATAGACCCTCCACACGGAAGAGGTCCAGTTCTGGCTTTTCCCGCTTCCAATCTTGTACTCTAGTGCTCATATCCGCAGAGTAAAAAACCTTTGTGCATTTGGTCTCTCTCAATAGGGAAATGTTTCCCGCTAGTGAGTTTCGTGCTGAAGGGAGTAGAACCTATTGATAGTTTTCAGGCAACGTTAATGTTGGAACTTTTAAAAAATGCATTACGTTCGAAGCTCGTATTTCACTCACCACGTAGCCAACTTTGATTGCCGCTATCATCATGATCACATAACGTATGTCGCTTGCACCAATGTATGCGATCCTCTCGAAGACCCCTTCACTGGGTTTTCCCTCAATCTGCTCCAGGATCCAGGACATAACATTGATAGAATTTGCTAGTTCTTTCATACTCACATCTCTATACCCGTCATTGACGTCCGCTGTTCGTGGGATCTTCGCATAAATTCTTTCCGGGTGGCTTAAAGCTAACTCGTCGACGATATGAGGCACCAATCTCTCTCCATAGGGTCCCCCAGCCGGTGAGATTGCGGGCATGGCAGATTGTCTGACCTTGGCTGTTCCTGCGCTACGGGAGGTGTGAAGGTATACTGCTCCTGTACTCTCTCCATCTATCATGATGACTGACATCGTTGGGGACTGCGCGTGACGACGGCAATGGTGTCTAGCATCAGGCAATTGTGACACCGTACTAGACATGGAACAATGTCCCTCTTCCCCGTTCACCTGCAGTCGTCACCTCCCGTACCCCAGGGAAACTCTCCATACATCCCCGTGAAATTGTTGCCAGATTCCGGGCTTAGACATCCCCGTGCCCGTGGGGAAGACCACTTCGGCTCGCATCCGTGTGAACCCGGCCGTGTTGCCGATCGCATTCCAAGTAGAGCTTGCGTGTAGGCCAGACTTTATGTCACAATAACTAGACTTTTGCGCTTTCCAACTTTCTCGGTCCTTCAGTGTTTTGGGAAACAGCTCTCGGTCTTTTGGAATTGTCAGAAACAGCCTTCCGCGCAACACAGAGCGACTAAGCATGACTACTGTGATCCAGGATAATATCGAGGTTGCAGGTGAAAGTCATGTTACCCATGCAGCGAAATTGGCGTCCACGGAGTCCGACATGGACGTCGTTGTGCTTACGCAAAAGAATCCTTACTTCGAATTCAACTTTATCGGCACTTATGTGGCGATATGCCTTGGTACTATGTCCTCTTATGGAGGGTTTGTCATGCCCGCGACATCGCTTGCATTGATCAATGAGACTATTGGTAAACGGCCTCCAGGAGTACTAGATACCTTGACTAACAAACCATTAAGGACCCTCACCTAACATTACGTGGGTTGCACTTGTGTGGACCTTAGCTGTGTCTATTGGTTTCACCTTGGTCGGACGTCTTTCGGATATCTTTGGTCGCCGCTGGTTCATGATTGGCTGCTCTTCCCTTGCATTAATCGGTTGCATCGTCGGAGCTACCGCTCAGAATGTCAATACTTTGATTGGCGGCACTGTGCTGATCGGTCTAGCTGCCGCTGGTCAGCTATCGAGCAACTATATCATCGGAGAACTCGTCCCAGTTGAACACAGAGGCTTTGCGCTCAGTTTCATCTTCCTGTCCGGAGTACCCTTTGCTGGATTCGGCCCTTATATCTCCCGCCTGTTCATCGCCAATACTAAAGCTGGGTTTAGATGGGACTACTATGTATCCATCATCGTCAGTACGTATTACTATCGTCTTTTGAATATGGATACTAACTTTACTAGACGGCCTAGCGTTGATGTTATTCGTCATCTGCTATCACCCACCAAAATTCGACGCATTACATCGTCATCGTACTAGATGGCAGGAAATCAAAGATATGGATTTCATGGGAATCTTCCTTTTTACCGCAGGACTTCTCCTCTTACTAATGGGTCTCTCATGGGGTGGCTCACTATACCCATGGAAGTCTGCACATGTGATCTCTACCATTATTGTTGGGTTTGTTCTCTGTGTGCTGTTTGTCTTATGGGGTATGTTGCCTTTCTCACCCTCGAGGACTTTATTGATTATAGTTCTCAGAATGTTATGCTGGATTACGACGACCACTTCTTCCCATGCATCTATTCAAAAGTCGGGACTACTGCGTTCTCGTTACCATTACAACGGTCGGTGGAATGCTCTACTATTCTTTGAACGGTACGTTTCGCGACAAGAACGAAGACATCGTTATTCCCAGAAACAGGACTGATCCGTTATTCAGTGCTCTTCTCCACTGAGGTCGGTGTTCTATTCACCACGGACATCGTTTATGCCGGCCTACTTTCCTGTGCAATTGGGGGAGGCGTGGCTTTAGGCCAGACTATTGGTGGTATCATCCTCACTCCTGGTGGAAATCAACGATGGAAACTATTCGCCTCGACAATTGGTACAACTGCTTTGACCGTCGCCTTAGCTGGCGGAACTCAACGGGAAACCGCTGCAGCATTGGCAACATGTGCTGCTATCTGTATTGGCGTGCTTGAATCATTAGCCGTAGTCGGTGTTACAATAGTGATTGAAGATCCGTCCGAGATGGGGGCGGGTGCGGGTGCATTTGGAAGTATCAGATCCGTTGGCGGTGTGCTGGCTAGTAAGTCTCTTGGTCTTCGTTCTGATCACAGTTCAAATGCTGACGTTTACAGCTACGATATTCACCACTATTCTCACGAATAAAGTAAGCTCAAACACAGAGTCCATCGTGATTCCTGCGTTACTCAAGGCTGGGCTTCCCTTGACATCTCTCAAACCCTTCCTCACCGCTCTGGCGTCGGGCAACTCGGGTGCTATCACTGCGGTTCCAGGTGTTACGGAGTCGATCATCGGCATCGCGGTGGCTCAGACTAAGGTCGCTTACCAGAAGGCGTTTACCGTGGTGTACCTCTCTTCACTACCGTTTGGAGTTATCTCTATCATTGCAGCTTTTTGGGCCCCGAATATCAAGGACTTGATGACGCACGACGTGGTGCGCAGACTCGACCATGGCCAAAGCACTCTTGCTGGGCTGAAGGAAGGAGAGCACATAGAGTCGAAGGAGGCTGTTCAACCAACCCATTAGGGAACAGGTCAAGTCGGACTATGCATGGGCTACAGTGTGTATCGGGAGACGACTGTAGTAGTTCATACACTAGAAGGTCATCATGAGGTAGAAAGCAAAGCTTAGCAGCGAATTGCTGCGCTTTAGGTCGCAGCTGTTTACAGAGGACATAAACAGTACCAACGAGCCGCTGGGAGTTGTGTTCACATTATTTGTGGTTCTAATACTGAAGATGATACAACCATGCTGGTGAAACCCAGTCCTGCTGCTGGAAACAGAATGAAATCTCTCAACCCCATTCATAATTACAATGTACCACAAAATCTATTCGATGTCCCATGGGGTATCCGAATTCCTCACATAGGGTGCCAGTCGGATTTTGGGCCCCTTAACTTCGGCTCGCACGCGACCATTCCGTAGGAATGACCACATGTTGCCGCCATGGTATCGAAAGTCGTAGTGCTCCCACCTCACAGTTTTGATTGTTTTCATATAATGTAAAGCCTGGTGTGGATTAGGCCAGGACAAAAGAAGCAAGACTCATAAATAACTTACCGAGCCTCCCCATATCCAGAGTTTCCCACCCACAATATTGTTCTTGTACCAACTGCACAAATCAGCACTTGTACCTTGTTCAGATGTTTCTTAACATACCTCTTGCAGTCATCGTTCCAGACGGAGCATTTATGCCATTCATCGATATGCTCGTAGAGTTGTCGAACAGGCTCTTCTTTTACTTCCAGCGCACGAATATTCTCCTCTTGCATCCTCTTGATGCACTGCAGGATATACTCCACTTGAACCTCGTTTGACGGCAGAGATGTGCCGGAGGCCCAATTCCCTCGAACACCGTTATGCACGAAGTAGTTGGGAAACTTTGGCACCGTCAAGGCCAGATAAACATTCGGTGCGGAACCAAACTCCTCAGCCATATCAACGCCGTTGACACCTGTGACTTTGAAAGGAGGTGCGAACGCTAGGTTGAATCCTGTTGCACAGACAATGATATCCACTTTGTGTAACTTACCACTATCGTCCACAAGGCCTTCGGGCAGGATCTTTGCAATCTCGTTATGGACCCTCGTCACGTTTGGCTTAACAAGTGCTTCCAGATATCCATCACCAGGTGTGATACGACGGCAGCCCGGGGCCCATTTCGGGATCAGTCGCTCCTTCAGCTCTTCATTGCCAGGTCCAATTCGGCGATTCATTTCTTCTCTCATCATCTTTTCGGCATACTTTGATGTCTCGGATCCTGTGACAAACATATCGAATAAGCTGTTTACTTTGGCCTCAAGGTTTGTACGGTACTCAAGGAATTCAGCCGGGTTTTCTCGGAAACGTTTCTTTTCCTCTGCCGAGAAATAATACTGCGCGTTAGGTCGCTCTGCTTGATCTGTGCCTTCTTTCAGTTCGTTAAGCTCTTCAGCGGCAAAGGGTGGTGATATCCTGAATTTTTTAGCTCGCTTCTCAGACTACTGATGCATGGAACGCAGGTAGTCACTGCAAACCCACCAAGTCACTGATCTCATGAAAGTAGTTATATGCTTGGCAGCTTACGCAAGGTCAGCTTCAATCAAGTTTCTTCAGACTTCATAGCATACCCTTTTGGACCTGAGGTACGATCTGTATTGCGGAAGAACCTGTTCCTATCACTGCAACCGTCCTATCTTTGTAATCAATAGCTGCATTTAGTCAGCATCACATCCGTCCATAGATCAGAATACGCACAGTCGTCCCAGTTTGCGCTGTGTAGAAGTGGGCCCTGAAAGTCGTGTAATCCTTCGATAGCTGGCCCTACTAGGAGTCAGTCTCCAGGGTGTCTAACTAGACGATCTTAGTACATTTCCAGCTATTGAGAAAACCCGTTGCATTAATGAGAACATGGCACCAATCATGGGTCAGACGACCTCCGACTTCAACCTCAACATCGTCTGAGTAGAGTCAATAAAGAGTACAACACCTAGGCGTAGCCGATAAGTCCTACAGATACCACGATCTTCATTCCAGGTTGCAGATATAACTTTCGAATTGAGCTTAACAAAGGGATGGAGTTCATGCTTTGTAGCGAAATCATCAAAGTACTTCCGAATCTCAGGTGCATAGGCATAGAAGCTCGACCAGTCCGGATTCGGCTCAAACGTGTAGGTATAGGAGTGGGCGGGTCTGTGAAAAGTGTCAGGTTCGCCTCCTAGAAACTTGTATCTTCTTACACGTCACAAGCACAGCCTAACAGTAATGCGGCAAAGAACGAACGGTGAGTTCTTTGAACGAGCCAATCAACCCGGCCACATCCACCCCACTATCACCGTGAGTTCTTTGAAACTAT
>JAVRRU010000067.1:0-54374 GCA_035928005.1 Exophiala sp. CCFEE 6388
TGCAGAACCACAAAAGCTTACCTGACTGAATTATTGCCTGTACATTGCGCAATGGATGATACAATCATCAGGTCTTTCGCTGAATTCGGGCCATCATTTGTCGGGTCGTTAGGTACCTTTTGCGGCATCACCGTCTTCCAATTTGAGGTTGCTCAAAGGAGCTGGTGTCTGAACTGAATTTAGCACCACACCGCGTGGGCAGTCGCATTTTTGCACGAGGTCGCTTGCAGAGCATATGCAAAAAGATGCAGCGATGTATTGTAGGCGAACGGACGGGTGAACCGTGGCCGTGACACAAGCTCAATTTGTTCAGGACTCTGGGATGATATCAGAGGCAAGCGCAGTATGAGTCTGACACCAGTAGCGCAAATAGAACGCCGCTCTCAGGCTGACAATCTTGAAATCTGACTGATAAGAATGGTGAAGCACCATGTGAAGCAAGACATGTTACAAGGGAGAAAAAGAGAGTCTCAAATAAGTCCGAGTTTGGGGACGGAGCAACCTAAATCTAGCCCCGAGTCACGTGGCTCTTCATGTGATGCGCGATGGTCTCACATTTCTGCTCGCACCGCCTTGACCTGCTTTCTTCGTTCTCTTCATGAATTACAAAAGATGAGAATATTGTCGATACTGGACGATCTCACAAGGATGTCTTACGTGTGTGCATGGCTATCGAGGTTTGTCACCTATACAGATTGCGAGGAGCGAACGATCGCATTAAATTTTGACCACTATATATTCGATTACCATCTCACAATTCCAGGAGTTGTTGATTGTGCGCTCCTGTTCATCCCATGTACATCGTCGAAAGGATCGGCCTATTTGCCAACTAGCGCCCTTGTTAGCAATTTGCATTGCAAGAGCTTGACAGACTTACCTCCAGCAGCATAGACAGTGGCAGCCCCGTCGATGGGCATGCAAATCCCCGAAACAAATGCGGCATCCTCGGAGCAGAGATACACTGCTGCATTCGCAACATAACCTAGCGAGGTGTTGTGCTTCAGCGCCTCTCCTCGGGGAAAGGACGCTTCAAACTTCGCTCGATTCTCTGGTGTGTCGTCGACACCCATGAATGACTGTGCCCTGCGGAAAGTCAGTGCCAGTTCCAGACCAGATGCAGAATTTGCTTACAAGTCGGTATATGCCAGGATTGGGCAAATGGCGTTCACACGGATTCCGGAGTGGCCATATTCAGAAGCAAGACCCTCAGTGATCTAAATGAGTCAGCAAAGGTAACGGCCTAACATGGAGAGTTCAAGTCACCTTGTTTACAAATGCCTTCGTCCCACCATACCAAACCAATCCGTTCTTCACTCTAATTCCTCCCACAGAGCTGATGTTTATGATCGACCCAGCCTTTTGCTTCATAAAGTAAGGTACGACCACTGCAACGCTCATGAAGATGGATTTCATGTTCACATTGATCACCTTGTCGAATTCTTCCTCCGTGACTGTGTGAGAGTCTTTCTTTGGGTAAGTAGTTCCGGCATTGTTGATCACAACGTCAACTTTATCATACGTGCTGAGCGTGGCCTCGAGGAGCTTCTCCCAAGAGGACTGGCTGGTGACGTTGGTCTCCTGGAAAAGGGCTGTCTTGGAGCCGTGGGAATCGTTGATTTCGCTTGCAACTTTGGCCCCTGTCTTTGGATTGATATCGGCAATCACTACTTGAGCACCTTCTTCGGCAAACCGCTTTGCCATTGCCTCTCCGAATCCATGGCCGCCTCCAGTCACAATGATCACTTTTCCCTTTAGCTTTGTCGACATTTTCACTTGCTTGCCTCTAGGCGAATGTCTTGCAGCACGATCCTGGCGCTCTGCAGCTTGTGCTTATGCTCTCGAAGAGGATGAGCGCCTCGAATCTGTCCTATACCTCGTTTGTTCCGGCCTTCATTATCCGACGGCACATGCCAACATCTCCAATCCTCAATTCCCCAACTCTTGGGGATGTTCAGTGCTGATCGCAGTCTCCTACCGAACAACCGGAACCGCTGGAAGTCGTCAAAGCCTTTGCAACATTGAGGGGAAAGTCAGTATCATGGCCCGAGGCTGATCGATCTCGTATGCGGAGATGTGGCTGTAGTCCTTATGATTGGCCCGCTTGGCGAGGCTAGCATCCCTCATTTCTGCTACGCTCCTGGATCACTGCAGGATCCGTACTACCCCCGTGTTTCACACATGTGCTTTGGCGTCGGCGAGACTCCGTATTGTCCGTCTTTGTCGTTCGATGATGGTGCAATCTCCAGATATCAGGCTTTTCAATGGTTGGGGAAGGTTGGGGACCCCAGGGCCCCGAGGTACTGGTACCCATCCCCCAAGGTTGAAAGTACCTGGTATGGCAAAGGTCTCCAACGTCTCAAACATGATAAAGTCTTGCGTTGGATCGCCCGTCCCCATACGTGGGTCTCCCAAAGCTCGAGCTCTTGATATTCACACTCTTCTACACTGACTCTGGATCCATCTTGATTGTCTGCGAAGATGGCCAAAGGATCAACACGATACAACTTTCTCATCGTCTTTTTCGTTGCCCTAGGCAGTTTCGCCTATGGATTTAATTCGTCCATCACGGGACTGGTCATCGGTCTCCCAGCATTCTTCAAGTACTTCAACATCAACCTAGATAATACTGAGGGAAATCAGATTACCGGAGGTAAGCGAAACAGCCATACTGTAATCGCCTTTATTGACCAGAGAAAAGCTATCAACGGGCTCTATTCCGGAGGAGGCATCCTAGGATGTCTCTTCGTGCCGTGGCTTCTTGACCGTCTCGGTCGTCGTCGAACCATTCAGATAGCCGCGGCTGTGGCAATCATCTCGGCAGCCTTGCAGGGCGGCAGTGTACACATTGTACGTCAAAAGCCTCCAACTCAGGGGACAGTATGCTGACGCGATCGACAGGCCATGTTCCTGATCGCACGCTTCCTCAACGGCTTCGCTGTGGGCATGCTAGACACCTCCATCCCCGTGTTCCAGTCCGAGATCTCTCCCGCCCGACAACGAGGCCGCATGGTCGGTGCTCACGGGGTACTCATCGTGATCGGATACAGTGCTGCTGGCTTTGCCGGTTTCGGCACATACTTTGCAGCGCCGACAGTCAGTTGGAGGCTCTGTCTCAGCCTTCAGATTGTGGCTCCGCTGATACTGTTCCTTGGATCACCATGGTACATTTTGTCCTGACCTTTCCTTTCGCTTCGGCCATTCCGCTCACTTTTTCAAGGCTCCCCGAATCACCTCGTTGGCTCATCGACCATGATCGTCATGAGGACGGCTTCAAAGTCCTTCGGAAACTACACACCCGTCCCGATGACCCAGACGAGATCGTGGCTCGAGAAGAATACCTCCAGATCCGGCGGCAAATCGAATTGGAACGCGCAGACCAGCTGAACAAGAGCTGGGCCACACTTTTCAAGAAACCCAGTCTACGGAAGAGATTGATCCTCGGCTTCGGCACACAGTTCATCGCGCAAAGTACAGGTAAACACTCTGCACATGTCCCGAATCCAAAAACACGTACTTACCAGGCTGTGTGCAGGTGTCTTGGTCGTCAACAACTACCAGATCCTACTCTACAAGTCACTCGGCATTACGGGGTCGTTGCCACTGCTCCTGAATGCGCTGTACAATGGTCTAGCCGCGTTCATGAACTTCATCAATTCTTTGTTTCTGGACCGTCTGGGTCGTATCCGCATCATGCTCATCGGTCTTGTAAGTACACCGTCATACAGCACATCCAACACTTTCTGATGGTACTGATTGTCGTTTAGACCGGCTGCGCCTGTTCGTTGATCTGCTTCACCGCCATGGTCGCCACGTTCGGCGGCACAGACAACCGCATTGGAAACGGCTTCGGAGTCTTCTTTCTGTTTCTATTCGTTTTCTTCTACGGCGGCTCCATGGACGCCACAAGCTACGTATATTGCAGTGAGATCTTCCCGACTCCCCTCCGCGCTCAGGGCACAGGATTCAGTGTGGCTGGACTTTTCACCGCCACGTTGATTTACACGCAAACCGCGCCCGTGGCATTCGCCCAAGTCGGTTGGAAATTCTACATTGTCTTCATCATCTTGCCTCTGCTTGGCGCCGGTTTGATGTGGAAATTCTTTCCGGAGACAAAATTGCTCAGTCTGGAGGAGATTTCGGGTCTGTTCGGTGACGAGGTCGCTTTGGATATCAATCAGCTTAGCGCCGAGAAGAGAATGGAGTTGGATCGTCAGTTGGCGGAAGGCGGGGAGGGCGTTACGTCGATACTGCCGGTCAAGGGCGAGGGAGGGCCGACTGGAGATCAAATTGAGAAAGTCTAGTATGGGTGAGTGTGCTGACCAAAACCACATGTACTGTAGTGCTCCGTTGGAAGGACTCAATCTGTACGTAAGATGTCGTTTCTGGAACCATTGCGGCTGGCACTGATCTGTGCGGGTTCGTGGTACAAGCTCTGCCATTTCGGTCTGACTTGGCCGTGTCCGCGCTCGTACCGAACTGAAGCCCTAATCTAGACTTCGCCCGATGCAAGGCTGTGAAGGATATCTCCACGTCAATGACAATGAACGCTCCTCATCAAAGGAAGGCCAGTCGATGTATTGACTTCATTACCATAAGTATATTATTACCGGTGTACGAACCTGCGCCTGCGCCTAGGCGTCGGCCTAAATGTGCTTTCAGATCAAAACGATAGCCACATTTCACTGCCATCGCGACTCTCACTGGATTGGACATCATTATAATTGAATCGTATGCCCATACTTATCCGCAATCATCTGCGCCGCCTTCTCGGTAATCATGTAAATAGCCGCCGTAGGATGCTGGTCTACAAAGACAGGCATGATCGAAGCGTCAACCACACGCAGGCCCGACACACCATAAACTTCGAGCGTGGGGCTGACAACGCCCTCATCGTCGAGAGGCCGCATGGCAGCCGTGCCGGACTGATGATCGGTCGAGACGGTGGTTTCGCGAATGAAAGTGATGATATCTTCGTCGCTTTGGACCTTGGGTCCAGGGACGATTTCGCCGTTGGCGGGACCGACGGTATATTTCCTAGCACACATAGTTAATAGGAAGGAACTGTCTCAGCAGATAGGTGACATACGCGAAGGAAGGCTGAGCAATTAACTTCCTAAGTCGCTTGAGGACTAGGATCTGGATGTTCAAGTCACTCTCCGCCTCGTAGAACTAGATACAAGGTGTTAATTAGCGCCACAAGATCGATCAATGGGATATTTGGCGGGTTACTCACCGGCAGGTTGATCACGGGATTGGCCGACGCGTCCTTCGAATTGATGCTGATATTACCGGCAGTCGTCGGGACCAGCATATACGATGCGAGCGAGACGTAAGATTCTTGAGCGAGGTTGGAGAAGTCATAGTAATTGTCCAGTGTGGGAAGGCTCTTGGGCAAAGGGTATAGCGATGTCCACAGGATGATTTCGTAGTGCGCCTGGTCAGATTGATTGGCGAGAAGGTACGAAGCTCCTACGGCTTCCAGGTCTGATGCGTTGAGCTTTGCGAAGCAGAATGCCGGCCCGGTATTTCCGTCATCGGTGTTGAGCGGGTTAGTGTCGCTCGTGGGATCGCTGGCCTTTGCGATTTCTGCAGCCTGTTGCTCGGCCATGCTTTGCTGGAACTTGTTGGTGGATGCCTCGTCGGTCACTTTGACCACCATGGAGAATGATGTTGCGTCACGAAGGCTGGAAGGTCAAAATGTCAGCGTGGTGAGTGGGGACGGAGTTCTGGAAGGTTGACTGACTGTTTTCCCACCCACTCGTTTTCGTACACAACCGGGATATCGAGAGACTCTAATGTTGCGCGCGGACCAATACCCTTTGAAGTGTCAGTCTGACTCAGAAATGATTAAGGTTCGAAGGACGTACCGATAGCATGAGTACCTGGGGCGTCTGTAGTGTGCCGGCTGACAAGATGACTTCCTTGTCAGCATATGCTGTCTCTGTGGATGTTTTTCCATCACTCGCGGTCACCGAGTATTCCACTCCATAGGCCATAGGTGTCGAGGATCCGCTGGGCGTCTTGAAGAGGATCTTTTCCACAACCGCGAAGGTGACGGCTTTGAAGTTTGGGCTGGCAGACAGGATATTCCAGAAGGCGATATAACTCGACACTCTGGTTTGGGTAGCCGGATTCAGAGTGCTGACTTCGTGTTTTCCGCCAATATTGTTACCAGAGTTGAGGTCGGTTGCAATAGGGATGCCGATAGAAGGGAGATTCTCGACAAAGGCAGGAATAGAAGGTGGGTTGTAGCTGGTGTATCCAAGTACACCCGGGCCAGCGGCATCGCTGTACAGTGAAGCATCGTATGTCCTGTAGGCAGTGGTATTGGTGGGCGCTGGAAATTTCCAAGTCTGAATCGTGTTAGATATACCGTCTTCTTCGATATCCATTTCTTCTGAACACATACTCTTTCGAAATAGTCTTCGATGTCATCCCATCCCCAGCCAGGGTTACCCAGAGCTTCCCAGTTGTTATATACGGAAGCGCTGCCTCTTCCGTAAGTGAGACCGTTGATGGAGCTGGTTCCTCCTAGGGCGCGGCCACGATGCTGCTTGAGGACACGGCCATTCAAGCCAGGTATTGCGAGCGAAGAGAAGTTCCAATCGAGTGGTGTGTCTAGGTAGATCACTTCAGCCAAGCTCTGAGTGCTGGAATCCATGTCTGTACTTACTGACCAGGTCTCCTGTAAGTGCAGGAGAATCGTAGGGTAATCCATAGCTATCCGGAAACCCTCCGGCCTCCACGACCAGTACGGTGAAGTTGGCCTGTATCAGTCTTGCTGCGACGGTCAAGCCGGCAGTTCCACCTGTTTTCGATACATCAGAGCCTGTCCAAGTTCCAGTGAGGGGAGAACTTGCCTCCAATGATGATGAAGTCGGCTGACTTTGCGCTCGGCGTCTCCTCCCAGGTAGTCCAAGGAGAAGAAGCAACTGGCGAAGCTTGGATACACGCAGACAAGGCTGAAATAAAGGTAATAACAAGCTTCGATTGCGCGAGCATTCTGAACGCCATGGTGGTCACAGGCTGAACTTACACAGGTAGACAGAAGTACGGCAAATCCGATCGCCGAGGATGCTGAATATATATGGTCCTCGCCCTCAACTTGCGCAGGACTAGCCAAGGCCATGGCGTGTGGTAAGGGAGCCCACCTTCAAGTGAGTGAAAGTCGAGCATCAGCTTACCCGGTACCAATCACATGTTCAGCAGATGATGCTGCTCCCGTCATTGTGGGAACGGCGTCAACTTGGGCTGTAAGAGATCGACATCTCACAGTCCCATGGTGCAGACCGAGTCAGTATTGACAGGTATCCGATCTATGGTTGGATCGGAGGTGTATTCTGACCGAAACCTGTCCAGACAGACTTCAAAGACGCAAGATTGTTCGCGAAGCTAATCTGGTGTTGATGGATCTGCGTGGGCTAGTATAGCCTAGCTGTGCATAGTAGAGTCAGCTCGGGCCTTTGACAACGAAATATCGCAGCCTCGTTAGGTCCTCTTTACATAAATATGCTCCACCGGGTGTTAAGTCCTCGTCGCTTATCTTCGATCGGTTTAGGTCGGGAACTTCGCGTCCGCCGCCATAGACGTAATAGGTCATGAATGGGTCCACTATCGACACAATGAGATCTCGTTCCTGGGGCCGATCGATGTATCTTTGTACGTACATATCATATGAGTATACTTCGTTGAAATGCCGAAGGGAAGAGCACCGGTTCAAAGATCCGAAGTTGGTCCCTTCTTTCTCACCACTCAGAGTCAGCCTATCCAAGGTGAGAACGGCGAGAGTGACCACATGCTGCATCCTTTTACTTTACCACCTCTCCTGTGTGCTCGGAGCCGCAATCCATGGCATGGAACCACGCCAACAGTGGTGCCAAGTTGCCAACAGCATAAGTACCAGTCCAGTAGCGACGGTGAGCTAAATCAAATTGACTTTGTGACGGGGTCCTTTCGAGGGACAGAGTACCATATCACCTTACCTAGCCAGCATGCCGCATTGCGATTGAGTTCGCCTGGTCAAGTGAGCCGCATATCCATGTGTAGCTGCTCATTTAAGCTCGAAATCCATTGCAGGTCGTGCTCAAAACGGATTCAACGGCTGTCAATAAAGAGTTTACGTTACTCTTGTTCAAATGGTGGCCGATGCCTTTACCTTTAGCAGAAAGTTTTGCAAATCGGCAAGGGCGGCGTGCCGGATATTATTGCCTATGCGCCCACCTAAAACTTAAGCTTGGCCTGTTCACGTTATGAGGTTCTTACCAGTGGCTAGGGATGGCTTGGGCGCCGCCCTACAGATGCTGTTGGCAAGGCTTATGGTGCGCTGGGGTGCCCCACGAAATCGGGATATGACCCTTGACTTTTTTCGCATCCCCTGTCCTCGCTTGTACCGCGAGTCAGAACCTGGGCGGAGCAAGGGTCAAATTAGTAAGAAGCCATGCATCAGGAGGGCGCTGCCTGATCCAACAACCATCAGTAACGATGACGCTGGTACGGACGCTGGTAGGGCACACTGGTGCAGTTTTGCAACTTCCGTCTGAGCCTGGCATAGCGACGAAAGGAACTTGTGTATCAATGACGTTGGACCAATATAATGTATTCATGCAGCCGCCTGTCTTACAGGATGGTCAGTCTAATATCATGATTAAAACACCTTTCTATTCCCAATGGTATCATCATTATATACAGTACAAATGCTCAAACAACTCATTATATGCAGTCAGTGTATTTCCAACCTGACGTGAGAGGAGATACAAGCAGTGCTTGATGTGATCACCCAAACAAATTGCTGTTCCCGCAGAGCATACCCCTTGGAGTCATGCTTAAACAGCTGCAGCACCAGGCTTCATGCCCTTCACCGACTTCCACTCCACGAACACCGCGCCAATAAGTTGCAAACTCGTCATTGCCACCGAAATGTACCACGTGTTTGTCAAGGCGAGATTGTACGCGTACAAGACGCCCTGCAGATACTTCGCGGGAATGTCGTTCCTCAGTGAAGTAGCACCAACCTTCACAATAATCGACGGGTCAATACCGGGTGCATACTTGGGCAGGTTGGAGATGAGGCGGTTGTTGAACACATTCTGAGCGACGGACACGAACAAGGCTCCACCAAAGGTCTGCATAAACATGACCAGCGCCGTGCCCGTGGGAATGTCCTTGAGCGGCAAAGTGGCCTGGACAGCCACGAGAGCTTGTTGCATGCCGAATCCGACACCGAGTCCATAGATAACCTGGTAACCAATCCACATCGCGTGGCCCGTGTTGGTCATGAATGTTGTGAGAAGTCCTGCGCCGATAGCCGAAAATATCACACTGAGGTAGAAGAACGGCCAGTAATGCCCGATAGCCGTTGTGAGCCCACCACCAATCAATGAGGAGACCACCAGAGCCAAAACCATTGGCAAACACATGATTCCAGATTTGAATGCTGAGGCACCCTTGATGGCCTGGAACCAGATGGGCAGCCAGTAAACCAAAAGGAAGAATGCACCGCCGAGGGTGAATACGAACCAGCACGAGGCGGCGACACTGCGTTGACGGATAATTCTGAAGGGTACAGTGGCGAAATCTCCCATGTAAAATTGAAGAATGATAAAGGCGACGGTCAAGACGCCGAAGAGGGTCAGGCACAGAATAATGCGCCAGCTGGACCAGGGGTACGTCGACCCGCCCCACTGGAGAGCGAGCAAGCAGACGACGATATCGACGATGAAAAGTCCCGTGCCAAAGAGATCGAGTTGGTACGCTCTTTGTTTCCAGGACATTTTCGTTTCAGCCGCTCTGTTGGGTGACTGGAAAAAGAAGAAGATGACGACCAATGTGATGGCGCCGAGAGGAAGATTGATGTAGAAGCACCACCGCCAACCAGGACCATCGGTAAAGGCACCACCGAGCAGGGGGCCGGCAATAGAAGCAATACCATACATAGCACCTATAAGAGCCGTTAGAAAGCTGTATTGGTAGGGAGAGGGACGAGTACTTACCAATAATGCCAGTGTAGATAGGTCTCTTGACAAGAGGCACCGTGTAGGCGATAATAACCAATGCTCCAGAGAAAATACCTGCCGACCCAATACCAGCAATAGCACGACCGATAATCAGCGCATTAGAGGTGGGTGCAGCACCGCAGACAGCGGAACCGATCTCGAAAATGGCAATGGTCGTGAGGTACACATACTTGATGGAGTAGTATGTGTACAGCTTTCCGAAGAACAACTGCAGAGCGCAAGTTGTGAGAAGATATGCCGAACCATACCACCCGACATCACCAAGCGAGTTGAAGTGATCCGTGATTTTAGGAATAGCAGTCGCAATAATAGTGTTGTCGAGCGCGACGAGAAAGACAGAAAGACACAGGGCGAGGGTGATTAGCCCCAATTTGAGACCGTGAGGGTACTCGGCTTCCTGGTCTTCAGCCGAGGGCAAGACACCATCTGCATGAGTCGCTTCTTTTTGTATCGGGACATCTGCAGATGAATTTTGTGGTAGTGTATCCGGCTTCTTCTCGGAACTCGTGTCAGACTGTGTCTTCTCTGCCACCGCTTCGTCCACTTGGTGGTGCTTGTTCAGGTCTGTGTTTGATACGTTCTGGCTAGGGACGACGGTGGTGGCCTCGGACTTGACATTTTCCGACTCGGGGTCAGTCGATGTTGCTTTCTTGTTGAAGAAGCCCATCGAAAATGTTGACCGCCGTTCGGCGCGAGGTCAGGCGTTCTGGAGACGATTGAATGCCTCTGGGGACTGGTGGTGCCACTCTGAAAGGGAGGAATGCGTCTTGCCTGTCTCCAACAACAACGGAGGTTTTTGAATGCCCGGGGAAGTGTTGTTTGTCTGATAGTGTATGTCGATGTCTGCGCAATGGAATAATGAGAATGAATGTATTAGATAGTCAGGCAAGACAGAGGCCTGAAGAAAAGAAGAGTAGGAAAATAAGTCTATTAGATGTCCTGTATCTATTATTGCGAATTCCAGGGATTCAGGGAGATGCCTCCGTAGTTATTGCGAAAAAAGAATACGAAAGAAATCGGGACCCGCACGCGTATTGGAGATGTCGAAATCGAAATGGGAGACTCCGAAGATCTCCATCTCTGATCAAGGGAACCACTAAAAAGGCTTCGAGAAGCACCACATGGGCATCTACTGTGGTTACTATCGTATTTCCAAGCCGGAGCTATCTTATTTCCGCTCCGAACACTTTTTCTATCAGAGACTCAGAGAGTTGCACTTGCCTGATTCAGCCTTGACTTGCTCATTGATTCCAGCAAAACGCCAGGCACCGACCATTTCCCATGCCACACTAGCAAGATTTGATGCAAGACATACCTAACCAGGCATCCATATCGGACGACTTCCAATCCTCGCGAGTCACACTGTTTTCCGTCGGTTATCATACAACGTGCACCAATCATGACGTCCACGATATCCATCAAGACAATCGTATTCGCAAAACAGTGCGGGCAGCTAGGCTGAAGCAAATGGACAACCCCTGTGTATTTGCAAACCGGACAAAATATCATGCCGTCTGTCCATGACGGATGAATAACTCCGTATCAAATTCAACTGTCAAATCTCCCTGGCCCCATCGAACTCGGAATCTCCTCATACCGAGTCCGACTCAGGCGAAACAGACCCTGACTATAACAGTAAATCGCCCCACTCCAGCCCGTCAGTTGAAAAGTCAGGCCAGGCCTTCGCTGTTCAAGCTCCAGCGCTTCCAGGAGTCAGGCCGAACCCTAAAAGTCTAAGTCTAAGCATTAAAGGGGCCCTAATCATGAAGTCTAAGCATTAAAGGGGCTCTAAGCCTCGTCGTCTACCCTATCTGACCACCATAACACCATTACGCCTAGGTATTTACATAGCATCCATCGCCCACTCCGATATGTACAAGGCAGGCCGCCTGATCAACGACTTCACAGCCCATCTTTCCCAGGGCGACTCATCGCTTCTCAAACTCCACAACCGCAGGACTCAGCGGCCGGGAAAACAGACTCGAGTAATCCGTCGGCACAAGGCTCTTGCCCTCGATATTGCGGAACTTGACGTACCGCACCATGGTCGCAAGCACAGTCCCGAGCTGCACATAAGCAAACTGCTCGCCAATGCATCGATGCCGTCCCGCGCCAAAAGGCAAGTATGGAGACGAAGCGCCCTTGCTGATCATGCCGTAACCATAATCCTCAAACTCTTCCTTCTCCAGACCAAGCTGCGCATAGGCCAGCGAATGCCCTTCATCCCATCGATGGGGCTCCCACAACATAGGCTCCGGGAAGAAATTCGATTCCCGAGCTGTCACGCCAGGTGAAGACATGACCGTATGTGTCGTCGGAATCATGTAAGTTTTTGTCGAGGTCGGCGTGTCCGCCACGATCGCCATGGGAGACTTGACCTTTCGTAGAATGCTGTGAATCGGGGCGTGCAGTCTCAAAGTTTCCTTGACCACTTTGGCGTTGAGAGTCAACTTTTGCAGATTGTCGTATGTCAAAGGCGGCAGGTCCTCTCCCAATATCTTCTTTTGTTCCTCCAACAATTCTTCCTGGATGTCCGGTCGAGTGGCCAGTCGGAGCAAGATCCAGCTGGACGTGGACGACGACGAATGCTGACCCGCCATAAGCAGCGCAATCATCATGTGTGCAACCTCTTTGTCCGGTACGGGCGTACCATCCTTGTAGACACAGCTCATCAAGTTCCAAATCATATCTTCCTCGCCCTCCGCACGCTTTCCACCAGCAGCTCGTCTCGCCTTGATGATTTCCAGGTATGTCTCGGCCATCTTTCTTTGCGCAATGTCTCTTTTGCGATTATGAGGTAGAGGCGCCCAGGAAAGCATAAAGTTAATCGGGGAGAAACCCATATCCAGATCGTGATACAAGTCGGCAAAAGTCGAGTCGAACTTATCCCTCACTTCCTTCCCCTGCAGTGACCGCGACGCAGTGTAAATGGTGAGTTCGGCCATGGCCGGGACAATATCGACCGTACCAGTCTGACCTCCGAAGAGTTTGTTGTTCTGCACAAATGACTTGGTTTCCGACGAGATCAAGTCGACGTAACTCCTGAAGGCTTCCGTCGTGAGTCCAAACTTGACAAATTTCTTTTGCTCCATCAATTTTGCGTTCTCGCAGTCATACTATGGCCAGTGTTAGTCGTTTGTTTCACCGTTCACCTTTGCCAACTTACCACCACACCTGCCCCAAACACAGGTGTCGTCAAGCCCGTATAGATCTCCTCGGCATTGACATCTTTCAATTTCCCATTCAGTATGAACTCATTCCCCTTGGTGCCCAAGCACACTGTGACCTTTCGTCCCAATAAAATAAATGTGAACACGTCGCCGTACTTCTTCTTGCATGCGAAGAAGAAATCGAAGGGGTCCATCCCATACCATATGGTATTCCCAAGGACGGGAAACCATGAAAACACCTCGGGCGGCGCATTTTTATCTTTCAAGAGAACCTGTCGAGCGACATTCAGACCGACAGCGAGGGTAATGAATGCCGCAAACCCCAGCAGCACGAGCTGGTACGTGGGCAGAGTGTGGATGAGTCGCTCAAGGGGCGTCGCGATCGTGGCGAGAAGGCCCATGGTGGGTGGGCGTGCGGAATGTCTTAGGCCTAGAAGTCGTAGACGATGAAGCGACCGAAGTTGAGTTGTAACAAGGGGAGAAACGAGTGTAATGCTGTCGACTGAAGGACGACTCGAGTGTGTCAGGTAGCGAAAGTGCAGGTGGCTATTCCAGGTCTTCCAACAAAAAATCATGGGAGATAAACTGCAGGTACCACGACATGGTGATTGGCGGAGCACTGGCATGTCCGCACCGTCAATCTCATCGGCAGCTCGCATCCGAATCGAGCCACTGGGAGACGGCTTGTCACCTAAAACTCCAGCCTAAAATCAGACCACCCTTCGACATCATATTTTGAGATGTCAGTACTCTCCATTCGCGGTAATCTTTTTGGTTTCATCTTTAGTCTCTAACACATATCTCTACAGCTTTCCCTTCTCCAGGTAGCCATTCTCTTTCAACCATCCTAGCACATCATCCCCATCACGTTTGAGCCAATTCGCCTTGGCCTTGATGCTGTCCATGCTCTGTTGCAAACTTCTATCATAGCCCTTCTTATCCTTGTCACTGAAGAACTGCTCGACCTTGCTGACCTGCTTCTCACTGGTGAATCCTGCCGCGCAAATACTAACCACGCTGCTGAGCATTGTCATGCTGGGGGGCAATTTCTCCACAAGCTCATCCCAGTTGCTGGTCATCCACTCCCATCGTTTCTCAATGCCCTCTGATGTGGTTCCAAGCCCACCGATGGGCATGTAAATGTCCTGTGTCTTGACTTCTCCGCTCAGCGCCAGCTTCAGAGTTTTCTGGATCAGCTCGGGACTCTTTGCCCGGCCAAGTGACCTTAAGCAGGTATTCTTCTCGTCAGAGGTTGGTGCAGAGTGGTATCGAGCAAGTATGGCGTCCCACTCTTTCTCGCCTCCATCGCGCAAGATCATGGCAAACACGGAAGCCCGCAAGTTGGGATGTATAGCGGCATAGTCTCCGGCCATGAATTTACTGAACATCTCCTTCGCTGCCAATTGAATCTTCTTATCCCCAGCAAGTCCAGCGGAGCCAAACATCAAGCTCTTGAACTGACTCATGATGTGGTCTTCATTCTCCGAAAATTCCCAGCCAAGTTCATGTGCTTTGGCAGAGCACAGGTTCAGTTGGAAAGCCTTGAGAGCATCTTTGGTCGACTCGTCTTCGAATATCCAGGTATTTCGCACGGCGTTGATCCGTGTCAGAATCTCGTTCCAAACCACGAATTGTGTTTCGGTACTGAAGGACTGTAGCAGGCTCAAGATGCCCGATGTCTTGCCATAGCCACTTGCCGCCAAAGCACCAGCATCAGCAATCATACCGGCGCGATCCTCAACTGACAGGAGTCCCTTTTGGGCAGCCTCGCCCAGCTTCGTCAGTCGCTCTGGTGTATAGCTAGTCCTGTAGAATGCCGAATGGTCTGCGTTCAACTTGTAAAAGTCCAGGCCATGTTTCAGTTTGAAAGTCTGCTCACGCTCTGTAAGCAGCAGACTTTCATCCACACCATCTTTCGTCCTGAGGCTGAGCATTACCGGATACAGGATTTTATCCTCTTCCGACTTGACATCACCAGTCCTCAAGAATCGATTTTGCTTGACGGTGATACTCGAATCTTTTTCGTTCTCAGTCACTGTGACCACAGGATAGCCAATGTTCTTGGTCCAGATATCCATCACATGTGCAACATCCTTGCCGCTTGCATCACCGAGGGCAGCCCACAAGTCACCGGTTTGGGTGTTTCCCCAAGCGTGCTTCTTGATATATCTTCTTATTCCCTCGATGAATGTCTCCTCACCGAGGTATTTGGAAATCATCCTTAGGACGGAAGAGCCTTTGGAATAGGAAATGGCATCAAAGATCTGGTTGATGTCTTCTGCTCGATGTACTGGAACTTCGATCGGGTGAGAGCTGCGCAGTCCATCGAGACCAAGCGCCCCTTGCAAAGTGTCAATCACAAATGTCTCCCAGACTTTCCATTCTGGGTAGAACTCGTTGCAACTATACCAACTCATCCAAGTGGCAAAGCCTTCGTTGAGCCACAAACCATCCCAGAAGTCCATGGTGACAAGATTGCCAAACCATTGATGAGCCAACTCATGTTGGACAACCTCTGCCACCCGTTCTTTGGTGGCTGCACCAGCCGACTTCTGGTCGAACAAAAGATCGACAACTCGATATGTAACCAGGCCCCAGTTTTCCATAGCACCTGCAGCAAAATCGGGAATCGCCACCATGTCCATCTTTGGTAGGGGGTATGGTGCTTGGAATGCCTTTTCATAGAATGCAAGTGTTTTGGCAGCAACGTCGAGAGCAAATTTGCCATCCTCCTCGTTCTGCTCTGGAGTCATCCATACTTTGATGGGTAATCTGAATTTGTCCGTAGATATCGACTTGAGCTCCGCAATGATGAAAGCCAACAGATAAGTAGACATCCGTGGGGACCGGTTGAATTTGACCGCCTTCCTCTTGCCGCCAGTGATCTTGGAATCCACCGTCTCCGTCTTAGCAACATCCATGTTCGACAGGCAAGTCATGTCCTCGTCTGCAATCAAGGTGACGGTAAACTCAGCCTTGAGCGCTGGCTCATCAAAGCAAGGCAGTGCCCGTCGAGCATCCGTTGCCTCGAACTGTGTGACAGCCAGATACTTTCCATCTCTTCTCTTCGACCTGTAGAACCCAGCCATCTTGTCATTCAACTGTCCAGTGTATGTATGCTTCAACTGGACCTTCTGTCCCTTGCTTAACGACTTTCCCAGCTCGATGGTCGTGGTTTGCGTATCAGCATCGTAAGACAGAGTTGGGGAGGAAGTGACGAGAGCACCATCTGCGTGAACGGTTGTGCTATGGATGTCGAGTTCCACTGTATTCAAGGAGATCGAGGTGGTGTCTTTCGCCACCTCTAGGTCTATTATGGCCGTTCCTTCGAAAGTGAACTTGTCGAAGTCGACCTCAAGCGTGACATCGTAGTGTTTGGGGACAACATCTGTAGGAAGTACGATGCGGCCTTGGGTGCTCGCAGCACCAGGATTGTCAGACATGAACCGGCACATCTTTGGGATCTTTAATTTCACAGAACCCAAAGTTGGGCGGGTGAATGCTGCAGTCGATGGAGAGCGTGATGCTCTTGAGGAAAGGCACGAGGCAGTGACTGAAGGGCTACCCGGTGACGTTGCTAGAGTTCGGATGGACTGTCTGCAGTCTGGTCGAATGACAGATGTTCGAGGAATCTGGAAATAAGAAACCCGCCAAAGTGAGCGTACAGGTGGCTTCATCTATCGAAGGGAAGGACGGAGTGAGACCCCAAATAACGAGAAAGGAATGTAAGGGTTCACAAAGGTCTCGTGCACCTGCCGCGAAGGAGCTTGTCTCACCACTACAGCAACCAAGGACCTACGTAGAAGTACTACTTTTTGGGGCCAAATGCGGAAGGCGGGAACGACCCGTGTTCAAGGTGCGGAGAATTTTCTAATTCCAACACCGAGAAAGAAAATGACTTTTGCTGTTGCTTCTGCTTTTATTCATTTTGCTACATCTCTCCTGACTTGTCAAGATGGGATAATGCACGAAGCAATGACAGTGGTCAAAGTCGTCAGCCTGTGCAGGTGTCTGTGGATAGCAGCACCCATCCAGCTACATCCTATCGAGCATTGTCGGCGACCAGAATGCTATCATCGTCCTAAACGGTATGTATGTCGACAGCAAGGCTACTGTCCCTCCTCGATCCCTACACCTGCAAAATAGTCTGCAGGCGAAACACCATGTTCCTACCCGACACGCAAGAACCGGCATCAAAGTGCTTCATCCCGTGCATTATTGATTTGTTTCAGAAACCAAGCCGATAACACGGCTTGGTCATTTCTTGCCATAGCAATCTAAATCCAGCAAGTTTGAGGCAGTCATTTAGTCTCAGTGGGTGATTCTCCATAGTTGTCTGGTACATCTCGATCAGTACTACTCAAAAAGAGGAATCTACACAGATAGGAGGTCTAAAGGAGGTTTCTTCTTCAATCATTCACGATGTTTAATTTGCGAGGTGCTGTTCAGCGACGCGTAACCAAGTCAGCTGTAAACCTGACTACAGTCGGCTTGCATCAATGCCCGATCTCTGTAGCATCGAGGATGGACACGTAAAAATGCCACAACAGATTGCCACGCAGGATGCTTGAATTGAGGAGGGCGCCAGCTCCAATGTCTCCATCCCATAACCGGGGTATCTTCCATGTCCAATTCTGTCACAAGCTCGGCCGTCTCTTCATCATATTGGAGGCATACAATCTGTTCTTGGAAGTAATAAAGCCCCGTACGCCGTAGTATGCCAGTTTTCAGCGTGTACAAGCTTCCCACCCTTCGTCGGAACCAATGACGCGTAAAAATAGAAAGTAAGTACATATCGAACGAGTCCACGATAGTGGACGTAGACTCGAACTTGAAGGAGAGATTGACTGATGCAAGGCCGACGCCAATCGCTCCATTAAAGACGCCCACACTGAGACCGCCGTATGCTTGTCTCGAAATCCTCGAAAACGCAATGCTAGAATTCATAAAAGTCGATCATTATCGTGGCGGCGTAACAAGAGCAGCGGTGGGATTGCTGCCGCGATGACTCAGAGGAGGAGATGCTCTAGGTGAAGATATCGACGGCGCTGATGCTCGCTTCTGAATAACTTGCAGCTTTCGTCGGATGATCGTAAGTCTTCCCCGAATACTGTTGACCACTAAGGACGAGTTAGAATGCACGCATAATCCCCGTGCACAAAACTTACAGCTTTTCACAGTCTTCCTATCTTCAGCCTCGAGACCGTTGATAGGCGCTGTATCCTCCTTCTCATCCTGGTCACTCGTGCTGCTACCATTCCTCGACAAGTTGTCTTCATCGCTCTCCAAGACCGCCTCAAGCATACGAATGGCTGTGACATAGGATATCTCGCATCCAGGCAAGTCTTCGTTCGTCAGCTCGTTGATTGCAGCAGCTCTGCTCATCTCTAGAGCGCGGTCGTACATGAGCTTCTCGGCTGTGATGCCAGAGCTCACCACTACCTGATCTGCGGACGTGCCCATTCCAGCACTGGAGGCAGTAGTAGTAGAGATGTTGTTGGGGTGACTGGGGTGGTCTTCTGGCAGTCGTCGCTGGCTGTCGATGAGTTTCATTCGGACAAGATCTGCCTTCTCCAGAACTTCGTTGAATCGACTTCTGATCCATTGCACAACATTGTTCATCCTCTGGCCAGCCGCAGCCGAAGCAGAAGATGCCCGGTGCGCCGACGGATCGTTTGACCCCTCCGCCCGACCCTTACGGTGCCACCAACGTGCAGCGATGTCCATAGCTTTCGCCAAAAGTGCTAATGCTTTGACGTACAGTACCAATGCCTCTTCCGCAACGATCACCATGGCTTCGACTGTCAAGTCTTCATTCGACGCACCAAATGGGCTCTCTTGACCGCCTTCGCCTGAAGTATTTCGTAGGCCAAGTCCGGGCTGCGAAGGGATTGCAGGAGTAAGCTGCTTATATTTGACTTCTGCAAATCCATAAACCACATCACTTCTAGTGGCAATCTCCTCGACGATTTGCACAAATTTGGTATCTTCATCAGCAGCAGGGGTCTTGGTGGTGTCACCAACCACTACAAGGCTGCTTTGAGCGCCGGGATATGTCGGGAAGGGACTATAGCTGATGGGAGGTGACTTCCCTCCACGGATGAGGTTGACTGGCGGAGAGAAGCCGACACCGAACAACCGACCACTCGCCATATTAAGAGCTTTTGAGATGGCCGATGTTGCCGAATTTGGACTGGGACCGTATCGTCGTTCGTAAGAGCTTTGACGGTTGTGCAAAGCATCAGGCCGTCTGCCAGAAGCGATCTGAACGGCACGGGAGGCACTGGTTTGAGCCCCTGTCACGGAGCCAGGAGCCCCTTGAGTGGTTGCTCGGCGTACCATCGCTCCTGCCTTTGGTGAAAGTCCACCGGGGCTGTTTTTGTTTAGTCGTGGATTGGCGTCGAGTTCATCGGCCAGAGCATTGACCTCGACCGCTTTCTTCTCCACTAGAACGTAGTCGCGTTCAAATGCGATGTCTTGCGCTGCTCTTTCTCGTTCTTTCTCCTCCTGTTGCTGTTGCTTCCGAAGAGAAATCCCCTGAGCTTCATCATATACTTGGGCTCGTAACGATGATGGCGGCAGCTTGTGCGAACCTGTACTCGTTTGACGGACCATTGGAGCTGCCGAAGGCCGGTACACTAACTCTTGTCTTCCCGGAGCCGTAGCATGTGGGTGTAAAGCAGGGCGAGGCTGCGCTGAGCTTGTTGGGGATGCCGCTCTCTCATCAGACGGTCGTCGTTGAGTGGCATGTTGATCCCTGCCAACGGATGGTTTCCGGGTAAGAGAATATCGCCGGGGAAGATTTTCATCCGACACAGTCTTGGAAGCATCGCTATATGGGCTCTCCGGTTCCTTCCTTGAGCCTGGACGAGCCAAACCTGTAGGGTCGGTGCGACTGTTTCGGCGGCGGTCGGGCACGGGCGGTGTAGGCTGTTCAGGCATATCCTCAGGATGCAGGCCTGGGATGGACCCTGTGATAATCTCGTTGCTGAAAAAGTCAGGGAATGATAGGCGTTCCTTCGGGTCCCTCTTAAGTAACGACCGAATGAGCTTTTTCATATCCTCTGATACCATAAATTCTTCACCAAACTTGATTCGATCTTCGCTCTTTTCGATCTTGCGGAGCAATTCTACATGGTTCGATGCTCGAAAAGGGGGTCTGGCAGTCACCATCTCGTATAAAACAGTCCCGACTGACCAAAGATCGGCTTTGGCATCGTATTTCTCGTATCTCAAAATCTCGGGAGCCATGTATAAAGGTGAGCCGCACAGAGTTTCTGCAAGCGCTGTTGATGGTAGTGACCGGGCAAATCCGAAGTCCGCTATCTTGAGCATGGGGAGAGATCTAATGCCGCAGATTGGTTCAAGAGCGTCTTCGCTGGGTTGATAAGGCATCGGCTTAGGCTTGTGGTTCTCGAAATAGGCGGGTGATGGATTCAGGAGGAGGTTCTGTGGCTTGACGTCGCGGTGAATGAGGTTTCGAGCTCGCAGGAATTGTAGAGCGCTCGCAAGTTGTTGAAGGAAATGCCGAACAACCACCTCGTGCAGACCACCTTGTCGAGGGTTTGGGTATTTGACCATCATGTTCCCGACTAGCTCGCTGTCCTTGATCTGTTCCCGCCTCTTGATGAAATGTGAGAGGTCTCCGAGAGCCACATATTCCATGACCAAGTGAATGTGTGCGCTTGATTCTTTGCAGTCGATAAGAGCAACGATGTGTGGATGATGAAGTCCCTTGAGGATGGAGATCTCCGATGTGAGGTTGTCTTTCAGCTTTTTGTTCAGCTTGGACATATTGACCGACTTGATCGCAACGATGCTCTGCGTGCCTGATCCGCTCTGCAGAATGGTTAGTACATGAGATGATTCCGAGAGAGGCGTTAGATGTGGTCGAACTCACCGTATGCACAGCCTTGTAGACCGTGGCAAAGCTGCCCCGACCTATCTCTTCATGACGTTGAAAACTGCCTATCTTGTCCGAATCTTTCGACCTCCTCGGCGAGGAGGATTGGGTTGTTGTGGACGCCATATTCACCTCCTTCACCACTTCTGTCAAACGACGCCGGTCGCTGTTGGGGAGAAGTGAGGGAAACCGTGGGTTATCTCGTCAATGGCGGGTAAATGACCGCGGTGATATGGTTGGACATGGATATTCTCCAGACAAAGAAGGATTGGGCGTTGTGGGAGGACAGGTAGATGACTGAGGGAACAGGCGACAGGCCACAAGAGTGTGGAGATGGCGCAATTCGACGGCAGGCTGCGCAATTCGTGGTGTTGTGCAACTCGAGTAGGGACAGGCTGCACGGACTCGGCAATGATATAACGATCGAACAGACTTCTTGATGGCGAGCTTACATTGAGCTCATCGGGCTGTTGAGGGGGTTGCGATGGTGGTACTTTCGGTCGACGTCGTTGATTGAATGGGCGCCCGATTCGGATGGATGTCGGTCAACCAGTGACGCAGTGTGACCGCGGCTCGGCGTGGCTCGTAACACCTTCAATACAAAACAATGCGGCTGAACAGAAGAAAAAGAAAGAGAAATAATGATAGATGATTGCAAAGAATGATTAAGATTCGAACAACGCGCGAACGGTAACATTCGCTCACGGCCGGGTTACTAACATAGTAAGAGTCATGGCAGGTCAACAGGCATGTATCGCCTTGTGATGGTGCATGTCAAAGGTGTCTAGCGATAACGAATATTGATAAGACAAGACAGCGGATCACGTGCTCCATCCCGTTCTGATCATCCGATAATGGAATCTTTTCCCCTCCACGAATCACCAGGTGTCGCTCTCTATCTAAGGTGGAAAGGAGTCAGCCGATCGTTCACCCACCCACCAAACTTAGATTACTCACTTCTGCGGCAAGGTGTATCCGGCCCGGATGCCACTGCCTACAGCTGACCATGAAAGGAGAATGATACCACATGGCCTTTGTTTGCTTGCTTTTAGTACCAAGGCTGACCATGGCTGTGCAAGACATGTCTGTGAAGTACACCTGACTATCATATGTGTAAGCCTCGCACCAGTAGCCACAATCCGACTGGGACGACCACGTTGTCGTTCGCGGCAGTCAAGGTGCTCTCCAGAAGGCTGGCTCCCAATCCCGCTACAATGCATTTCCCCATGACCAAACCGATTGACTGGCCGTTCCAGGGAGCCCAGCCGCCTATTCTGAGCCAGACCCAGGTCGCAGAAAGCCCACAAACAACCGCAATCGCAAATGCAAGACTGCCTTCTAAGCTTTTCCCTCCTGCCCAACACCATTTTGTCTTTCCATAACGCCTGCCTATGAGACTCGCTGCCGCGTCTCCCATGCCAACGCAAATAACGCCGCTCACCATGTTCAGGTCCCGCACAGTAGTGTCCCATCCAGCCCAGGGTCCTTCCCCGGAACGTGGGGCTGCGGCCAATGACAGCCAGAGTGGGATGGCACAGCCTATTAACAAGAAAATATGTGAAACGATAACAGGACCTCGATGGTCGCGGCCATCCACGTAGGGTGCGAGAAACGTCGTCAGTGGTTTAGAGATTGGCGGAAGTTGTGAAGCTCGGAACAAGTCGAGCAGAAGAAAGATTGCCAGAACCAAGCTAAGGGCCAAGGCAATGAAACAAGGGTCGACGAAAATGGAAGGTAATAGCATGGCGACCATGATCCCATGGAAGACTTTGCGTCTTGTGTCGACCTCAACCACCGAAGTAAGACGAAAAACTGCCACGATGCCGACGAGGAGTACTGCCACACAGTAGATGCAGATCAACAGTCGTGTATTAGCAGGACCTAGGATATGTTGACGGATGTCTTCCACGGAAATGTGTCGGTCAAAGACAGCATCAACCTTCGACCGAGGCGGCAGACATATCCATTTGTCGAGGTTGTTGCTGACCACCCAAAAGCGGAACTTCGGAATGTTACCAAGCAGATAACCCAAAGCCCAACCAAAAGGCTCATGACCCGACAATGCCCGTTTGTCCACATAGAGACGGATCGGGCCTAAGATTGTAAGCATGACTAGGACATATGCAAGTGCTGCATATACGTATTTTCGGGCTCGAGCTTGTTCCAGGGTAAAGGACATGAACGCATTGGGACGTCCAGCAGTATTTGACTGCGCCTTTCTGACGTCCGTGGGAAGCTCTTTGCGTCCTTGAGGGCCGAACACGGTGAAAGTGTTGCGTCGAGACGGTCGAGAAGACCCAGGAGTATCGAAAGATGGTGACCTCAGAAGAGGTACTTCCATAGATGACAAGGCCTCGGTTGTGGGCATGGTAGAAGCTCTCCCATTGACCTGGAGTTTTCTGATGCGAGGAAATTGTTTTACAGGCAGTTCATCTTCGCTGTCAGAGGAGACTCCTCGCTTCCGATGCAGCCTCCCCCTCGTGAGAAGCGCGCAGATCGATTGATCAATCTGTGAAATGAAGTCACGAGGTGCCCGTCTGCGCAGAAGCTTCCAAGTTGGGACGCGAGCCAGGGCAACTTCCCAGATCAAAAAGTGTCTGCAGGAAATAAGAACACATAAACCACCAAGCCATAGCATAGCCTTGAGAATCTCCGCCTGCGGCGACGCAGCAAAAACATAAAGATTGATAAGCGCTGTAGACAACAATTGTAGTTCGGATATGTCGAGGCTCGAGGTTGTCAAATAGCCCAATACAGACACCATTGCAAGATGCAGAGGATAGAACAAAATCAGACTCTCCTGCGACAGCGGGCTGGCTGGTCCGAGTTTCAACGGCAGTGATATCGGAATGTCACCATGTAAGAGCTGCCAATTTGACGTATGCAATGGCAGTACTGAAACAAGCCAGTGTATATGGTCCCCTAGAGCTGGTATTCTTGATGTTGTCGTCACCAAAGGTGGTATCGAGGATAGACCGCACACAATTGCTGCCGGAAGAAAGGCGGCACTTCGGTCGAATAGTGAAAGTGCAATCATGACTGGTAGAGCCACAGGATATAACAGTGGTCCCGGGTCGAATCTGGACGGAATGTGAAATCCGGAGCGAAGCGCTTGTAAAGAAGTCTTGCCTGCCACCCGAGCTCGACGCGCGATCCTCAGCGGATACAATGCGTATGCCAACGGAGGCAGTATTAGGAAAGCGATAAGCTCATTCGACCAGTTCCACAGTTCTGCAGAATGGCATTCACTGCTCCCAACAATAGCAGCGATAACACAAAGCAGCGACGTTTCCGCGCATCTTCGCACGATCTCTCTACGTTTCCGCCTCTTGTACGCTTCGAAATCTTTGGTCTGCTTGCCTGCTTGCTGGGTTCTTTTCGTGGTCTTCTGGTTCGCGCCGAAGTATTCGAACTCGCGTGCCTCGACGAAGGCCGGCGGTGTCGGTAGAGGGCTGGCTGCGGGCGTTAATCCTGCGGGCGAGCTTCCGCGCAGCCCTTTACGCAAGCGTAACGGCGGCGCAGGTAAACCTTTCAGGAGTGGCCCCTTCTCATCGTCGGCCTCTGTACCGCTCTCGCTGGACTCCGAGCGACCAAACGAGGATGTAATGTGTCCATTCCGGGTGTCGGAAGCTGTGAAGGTGAACAGCCCGGTTGCTTTGATCAAACTGTCGCCTCGTATATGATAAGGCTGCGGTGTACGATCAAGCGATGAGGTTTGCCGAGTATGGCTGCCGTGGGAGCTGGAAGTCGCGTTGTCGCTTCTGGCAGGACCCAGCGGAGTCATTCGGAGGGCGCACCGTAGCGAACGGCGGGCCGCAGGTATGTAGAGGTTCGAGGCAAGTCGTCACAGACTTTAGATCATGGTGGATGGCAGTAGCCAGCGAATGCAGCCGGCGAGGCCTCGGACAGTATAGCCATGACCGTGATTTCGTTGGGAAGAAAATAACAGATTCACATGCTATGCATAATAATGACCTGCAGTGCTGAGCTGCCACTTTGTCATAACCCGACGTTTTCACGCGCGCAGGCACACGCAAGCAAGCCGAACGTTACAGGGTTCCACTTTGGCGCAGCGTCATGTTCTCGACACAATTATGCTGGCTGAGCATCATCAACGACTTACTTGATCACGAGTGTTCATGTACAGATGTGTTCATTTCTAGCATCAATGCAAGCTTCTGGGACTAATACAACTTGAACCGCTCTGACCAATACCTTCGAATAACAAAATTGCTCCACTAGCCGCCATTGCCAGGCATCTCAAAGCATATCGTTCACAGGTCCGACTCCATCTTGTCAAGGATGCTCCGGACAAACTCATGAGTAGTGCTGTTGCCGCCCATATCTCGAGTTCGTGCCTTACTATAAGATGATTAGTACACAGTTCATGCGGTAGGTAAACAGAAGTCCAACTTACCCATCAGCGATAACCTCATAAACTGCCTTAGAAATACGGTTGGCGTGGTCATCGAGTCCGAGATGTCTCAGAAGCATGGTTCCCGACAGCAAAAGTGCTGTAGGGTTGGCCTGATCTTTGCCCTTGATGTCGAGACCGACGTGTCGGCATCCGGGTTCGAAAACGGCCACATCACGACCCATGTTGCAGCCAGGGACAACACCAGGTCCACCGACAAGAGCCGCAGCAATGTTGGTAAGGATGCCACCGTAAAGATTGGGCATAACCATGACGTCGAATTGTTGAGGCCGGGAGACAGCTTGCATAGAAGCATTGTCGACAATCATGTCATTGACTTCCAAAGTTGGGTAATCCTCACCAACCTTCTTGACCGTATTTCTGAACAGGCCGTCTGCGAGCTTCATGATGTTGGCCTTGTGGATGCAGGTGACCTTCTTTCTGTTGTTTGCGAGAGCGAACGAAAAGGCGAATTTGGCGATACGTTCGGACTTGGCTCGAGTAATGATTTTCAGGGATTCGACCACGCCAGACACCGATTGGTGCTCTAGTCCTGAGTATTCACCTTCCGTGTTCTCACGCACAATGCAAAGGTCCACATTGTCGTGTCGTGTCTTTAGACCTGGAATGTTCTTGACCAAAACGACTGAGGCATAGATATCGAGCTCCTGTCGCAAAGCGACGTTGAAGGACTGGTGGCCGGATCTTTCGATAGGCGTGTGTAGAATACCCTTCAAACCGAGTTTGTTCCTCTTGAGCGACGCTATCGACTCTCGGAACAGCGCCTCGGAATGTTTGTCACCAGTCTCGACACCAGATACGTCGATTTGTTCCCACTCAATGGGTACGTTGTCAGCCTTGAACACAGTCTTGACTGCTTCGGCGACCTCGGCACCGATACCGTCACCTATAAGCGTGGTGTATAAGCAGGGGAACTGATGTTTCTGAGATCTATAGGTAAGTTGTCGTACCTGGGATCAGGGTGACGGTGTATTTTCCACCATATTTTGTAGGTTTGAAGATATCGGATTCGACGGTGGCATAGGCTAGGAGGTGTCAGTCAGCTTGAATCGGACGATCGAGGGGCGGCATATGTCTAACTTCTTGCGAGGAGGGGAGTGGAAGCTTGCTGTCTGCCCGCTCGCTGGGCTGCACGGAACAGCGACTGTGTAAATGCCCGTCAGTTTATCGGAAGCTGCCTTTCGCAAGAATCGCAACCATACCTGGGCGCCACGAGTGGACCTTGCTAGAGACATTGTCGGCGAGATGCGTGTCCAGTAGCACAACAAGTCCCAGATTGTGCAGAGATACGAGAGGCTGCGGTCTAATAGGAGAAAGACTGACGATATCGCAGGAGCTTTTGTTCTGCAAAATGAAGCAACACGAAAGAAGCTTTGCCGAATTGGCCAATCAACGACTTGAGGTGCAATGACGTCGAGTCCCACTCCCGCTTCCAAAATTCCGTTCTTGTTATCAAAGAGATGAAGATTATGATATTGTCTCTCCAAATGTACTTGCTACGGGACTATTCGTGACTATACCTGAGCCGACTGCGATATACTGCTTGCACTCCATTCTTCCGCGCCACGACTCTCTCCCTCCGCTTTTCAGTTGGTCTTGAAATTTAGTCGACCTTGAGCATGTCTCAAGCGAGCTCCAAAGAATTGCAGAACCACGATGATGAAAAAGGCCGCGCCCATGATCGCACTCTGGATGCCGTACTCAGTCTGAGTGCCCGATTTCGTTGCCCAATTGATCTGAATATAACCCACGATAAAGCCTCCAAGAGTACGAGCAAAGTTGAGCCATGCAGCGCACTCTCCGCCCGCTTCGGGGTAGGCATCAAGAAGGTAAGCGCCAACAGCTGTGGTAGTAATAATGGTTGAAAAGTTGTGCATGCACCACCCGACTGCTAGAACCCAATAAGACCAAGTATGGGCATGCTGCAGAGTTGTACCAATGAGGACATAGCCGACGATTTTGATGGGTAAGATCAACCACAGGACAATCAGTCTGCTCTCGGGCTCGATCCGGCCTCCGTGGCGCTTGGCATAGAGCTTGCCGATGAAGTCGAACAGGAAATGTCCGATGAACAGACCAAGCACAGCTCCTACCACGGGTGCAGTGTAAATGGCTGCGAGATTACGGTAAGAGAAGTTGTAAGCAGGGATGATCAAAACTGATATGGTGGTGTTGTTTCCGATTGTCCAGGGAACTGTGCATGTTTAGCAAGATATTGTTTAAGCAAGGATGGGTGCTTTTCATACAGTCAAAGAAGTAAAACAAACATATCAGGAACACTGGCAACTTCGCGGCGGTATAGGCCAATCGACTGCCTGCCTCCAAAAATGTGTTTGTGGTGTACTTGGTCCGGTACTGCTCCACACCAATGACACGAAGAAGTCTCGATTTGCGCTGGGGTCTGCGATCGGGCATTAGGTGACGTGGATAGAACGTTTCGTCTCCTAGTGTGGCCGTGAGGAGGACGCCCAATGCAATGAGAGCGAAGTTAAGCCACATGCCCACGCGCCAGGTATTGACACTGAGAATGGCAGCCATGAATTGAGGTCCCAAGAAAGGCGACAAAATTATAGCAGTCGACCAGATGTTGATCTTCTTCGCATGCTGATGGAAGAAGAAAACATCCTTGATCCACATCAGGCCACCGGCAGCTCCAGCCACGGCGAATGTGCCTTGCAAGATGCGAGCCGTCATGTAAGAGTCGAAGCTTTTGGCAGCCGCTGACCAAGCGGCCATACCTGCGGACAGACATCCAAACCAGAAAAGCACGGGAAGTCGGCCAAAGTAGGCAGACAACCAGACTGCAGCCAGGCCACCCACGCCCAGCATGAAAGTGTTGCTGATGACTTGTTAGCCATCGATCGAACACGGGACTTTGGAATAAAACCTACCCTGCAGTCGCATGGTTGACCGTGTTGGGAGAGGTGTGCCACTGCTCAGCTTGTGGAATCAGGGCACTTGCGCCTGTGGCAGCAGAGTAGTCTGCAGTACAAGCGTTGACTGCGATAACGACGAGAATCAGAGTCTTCTTCAATCGAGACCAATTCAAAGGATCCTCGGGATCTGCCGTGGGCTGGGGAATCAGGACGACCCCTTTGTTGGACTTCTTCAAGGGGACATCTGGCGCAAGACCGAGTTGGGCTCGGAGTTGGGCTTCGTCAAGGACATATCCCTCGGTCTCACCAACACGGTCGAGGTCGACTGTTGCTGTTGCATCTCGGGCGACAGACTTTTCGGCCTCCGCGCCGGCCTCTACGCTAGAGAGTGACGGTGGTGATGAGGCAGTCGTCGCCTGTGGTTCTTCTTTGGGCGCTTCAGCAGCCATGGCTTGGACAAGTGAAAGTGCGATTGGCGAGGAAATGCGATCAATGATGCAAGAGAAAAATTGAAAGACGATGAAACGCAGAGCTCAATGTGCGTTGGGAAAGGAGTGGGGGGCGCGCCTGCTTCAAATATGGTAGGGACCACACTTGAAGGCGGCTTCCTATTTTAGCGTGCATCTCTACCATGGTACGCCGCAACTCATTTTACCTAATTCTCGTGGTAGAACGGGCGCCTGAAATGACTATTAGACCATGGACGGACGTCCGATGCCAGGCGCTGGTGTCAGCTGAAGTCGGTTCTCGAGTATAAATCGTTAGGGGGAGGATTAGAGTTAAGTGGGAACGGCATGGTTGTCAAAAAGTACTCTTTTTAGCGCGTGAAAAAGGGTCTTTCTTGCTCGAGTGAGGCATAGGTAGGGATGTGCTTTCATTTGTAATCTTACGTGAAGCGCGGATTGGCGATCTGTCAGTGTTCAGGGTCATGATCTGTCGATAAAGAAAAATTGTTTATACAGGGGACAAAAGGAAAAAAGGGGTGCGATATACTGCTACTGGCCTAGCTTCGGGGGTGCGGACGAGGTGTTACTAATAACAGACATAGGTACGGGGCATATGTGGGGTATTCTCGCCATACAGAATGTTGATGAACAGGAGAGATGCGGCTGAGGCTCAGATCTCACCGTCATCATTCAATTATACTTCGATGACAACAGCCTGTTGCTTTCCAAAGACTTTCAGCGATGCCTTTTCCACCACCATGGTTGAAGGTTACCCATTGACTCATTTGATGCGCCTTCCGTCTTGTCCTCTCGTTGATCATGATCGTTGTGCCTCTGCTTGACATATCATATTGGGTTTACCTAGACGGTCCATGTTGCAGGTGTCAGTCGTCAAGAAAATGAGTTTCAGGCCATCCACAAAGATTTGCCGAAGTTTACCGAATGTATATCCCACAAAGGTACTTTCGGCACACACTGCCACTACGACTATTGTGGTAGCTGGGGCATGCTGGGGGACACTCCATACCTTGCAAGCACCTCATCTTCTTCCCCGGATGTTTGTCACAAGCATTGGAGACCTGGAGTCCATGTCCACCTGATTTACAACGGCGCACTGACAGACAATGTCCCAGGCAAGACCCCAGATTTACCCCGGAGCAAACCTTCATGGATGAGCTTCGCTGGGTAAAGATATGCCCTTCTTTCGAAATACAACAACATAACGGACGGCCGTGGCTTGGGCATCATCTTCCCCTGCCTAAAGCTGCTCTTTGCAACTTCCCTTCGCACTTTGTTCACAAAATGTTCGGATAGTCTTGTAGCAGGTTCGGGGGCAGCCTAGGTCACTGTGATTGGAACAAGTCTCTTCCGCAGCAGTCTTTAGCCTGGACTGAGTAATGGTGGTGATCGTACACAACGTCAAATCCGCTTGAGGGCAAATCAGCTATCCTGTTCATGAGCAGCATTAATCGGTTTGACAACCTACAGTCATTTTTCCCCATGCGTCGTTGCCTTGCTTGCATTGACAAGCGGTCAGCTGGCCGCGAGTGTATGCAGGTCTCGTAGAGATTTTTGGAAGGCTTTGGCATGACCACATTTCACCTCTGCCCGAATAACAGCGACGACGCTGGCACACATGTGCCCTTGATGTTGGGCATCGAGCTTCTAACCATGAGCGGACGCATTACAAAACCCAGATAGCCATATTATTCACCTCGATTGGCATGCATAGGCCGTTGTCCATCCATCCGTGTGTGCCACTGCGTGGGCTCCCAAGAACAACACTTCTTCGTATTGCGCCGGTACCGGACTATCCTCAGACCAGGTCTATTGCCCCCATGGAATGCGTGGCTGCATCTCATCATCGTGGTTCAGGAAAGTGTGCGGACGTTGGCCTAACGACCGACCTACTACATAATAGTATTTATCAGGGCCTGAAAGACTATCAGCCCTGAAGCGTATCACAGTGGGCGAATCCCGCCGGACGCACAATGATGCATCCCCGTATCGCGTCGGTGGGTACTGTTGTGCATAGCGAACGATAAAATCAACCCGGATAGTTAAGCGATGGCTTTTCGGGTCGTAAAACTCAGCAATGATCGACGTTCGGGTGCCAGAACAAGCAATCGAATTGCTCAAAACGAAGTGTGATAACGAATATCTCTTACATGTGCTGTAACATGATTGCTTCGAGCATCAATGTGGCTTGATGTGATTGTGACATAGATGCTCGAACCGAGCAAGGGGCCATGTCATCATGGTTCATCTACTTATCTAGCGATTCTCAGGCAGGAGACAGCAACTGTCCTAACCATCCTCAGTATAACCTCTAGTTGAAGTACATCTCGTCGATGTTGCGGAAATTCCAAGCGACATCCGAGAAGAATTTAGCAAGCGAGGCGGAGACTTTTTGTAGGGTTTGAATGGGCAGTTTGAGGAGCTCCTCCAGGGGACTCGAGAGGAGCTTCTTGAGACGTTGATCGTTGCTCCGTTCTCACCCCTCTGACATCTTCGCGCGCCGGCTGCTCCCTTCCATCCGCCGTGGAGATCGTCCCTAGCGAAAATCGTCCTGACGCCCAAGATTCAAAGGGTGAGGATTTTTCCTCACTTGGCTCCGACCTATCTCAACTCAGCATCAGAGGCCGAACCCTGCACCTGCTACTCTCAACCCCTCTGCTGACTCGAACACGCCCTCAAAGCCCCTCCAGAACCATGGTATAACCATACCAAGCTACGCTACCCGTCATTCTTGCTCTGCAACTGCGCTGTACGACCGCTCCTTGCGGGTGACAGACTACTTCTCCTCTGCATCGACGGGTCATCTCGACTCAATTGTCACTGTGACCTGGACGACACCCTCAGATGATCAAGCCTTGACTACTCACCATGCCCTCCACCAAAGCCATCTCGACCGACAAGTCTCGAGCATACAGCAACTCGGGCTCCTTCAACTTGACAATCCTCATTTCTGGCTCGGGTACAAATCTCCAAGCCCTGATCGATGCTTGCGGCCAGACACCCCCGTCCAAGACTAACCCTCCACCGAAACGACTCCTCCCCCAAGCAGAGATCACTCACGTCATCTCCAACCGAAAAGACGCCTACGGGCTGACGCGCGCTCGAGACGCCAACATCGCAACCACATACCACAACCTCGTATCCTACAAGAACAAATACCCAAAGACGGAAAATGGCGTGGTAGAGGCACGGAAACAATATGACGCAGATCTCGCGCAAATGATCTTAACCCACATCCCATGTCCCGATCTGGTCGTCTGCGCCGGCTGGATGCATATTCTGTCTCCAGTCTTCATCAACGCTTTGACCGCCGCCAACGTCCCCATAATCAACTTGCACCCTGCACTGCCGGGACAATTCAATGGTGCAAACGCCATTGGTCGCGCATACAAGGCGTTCCAGCGAGGAGAAATCACCCATACAGGAGTCATGGTTCATGAGGTCGTGGCAGAAGTAGACATGGGCGAGCCCGTGCTGGTAAGAGAAGTTGAATGCAAAGCCGGAGAGTCACAAGAAGACCTCGAAAGGAGAATACACGAGACAGAGTGGAGACTGCTCGTCGAGGCAACAGGACAGGTGCTGAACCAACTAGAGGAAAAGAGACGACTCGAACACTGAAGTATGAGGAGGGTAGGATGCACGCGGAGGCTGTCTGTTGGGTGGATAAAGACTTGGGAGACGCGAAGACAGTCGCCGGACCAGTCATTTCTTTTATTGTAGCAAGGCGTCTGTGGCAGATTGGATAGCTAGAGGGACTTCGAGATCCTCAGGGATAGTCATCCATTGCGAGGCGTGGGCTTGGATTTCTTTGCTCTCTCTTTCAAGTTGGGAGAGAATACGGCGATCAGAAAAGACCTGATGTGAGAGAGAGGTGCCTTCGATGAAAAGTGAATCATTGAAGCAATTGCATAAGCCCATTGAGAAGAACCAGGCGGCCATTGCTTGAAATAAAGAAAGGTCATCTCCATTACGAGTGAAATAACTTCCTACTATTTTATGACCACTGACCAGATTAAGTCCCAACATTATAGCTTCATACTGTACGAAAAAAGGCAGTTCAAGGATCGCGAGGGTATTGATAGAAACACAAGAACAGTCCAGACAGGACCGCGGTAGGTGGGCTTACGCCGAGCCTGCTCGACGCAACAGGGAGAAGGTAAAGCCCGACCACCCCCAACAACACATTGCACACCTAGAGCCTTTTCACACACACCAAGATGCATCAGCGCCAGTACGCTGACAAAACCTGGCAAAGAAAATCCACCATCGCAACGCAGCACACGGAGTATTCCCCTACTCACTACTCACTGCCGCTTCTCATTCTGCGCACCACCGGCCGCTTCACCATCGGCGGGTTTATTATGATGCTGATCGGTCCCTCCATCCATCATTTTGTGCATGTGGCGCTTGGCCTTGCTCTCATCAACATCGGTTCCTCTGGCCCGAGCGTCCAAATACTCCTCGTCACTGGAGCTGAGAGAACTGTCACTCTTGTTCTGCATGTACATGACCTGTTTGCTGGTCTTCTTCTTGCGTTCGCGTTGCTCGTTCTTCAACTTGTTCATCTTCTCTTCATCGCCTTGGCAATCGAGCGTCACGACCTTCATCCCCGGCAGATTCATGTTGAGAAAGTCGCGCAGCATGGGCAATTTCTTCGCGTTCGGTCGGTACGTGCCGCTGTCGTTGTCGATGATCAGCTCGTAATGCGAAGGGTCTTTGCTCTGCCCGGTGCCGGTTTCGGAGTGTCCCTTGCCATTAGTCGTGATCATGTCCGACTCTTCCTGCTGATTATCCTCCTCCGGCTCGGGTGCTGGCTCGTGGGTGCCTTGATCAGGATCAACACTCTTGTCCTGCTGATGTTCACGGGCATGCTTGATCCGTCTGATGAAGAATTCGCCGCTGCATGCAATGTAGATGTTCACATCACTGTGCATGGTGTGTTTGCTGAGCATGTCGATGCCAAACTCCTTGCCGGTTTCGGTGAACCGCAGATGGCCATCAAGGGTCAGCACGTAAGTAAAGATGCGGCCACCTTCATCGTAATGGACTAGGTCGAGGAACACTTTGGTCAACTCGATGCATGGTTCGTCGAAAGAGCCATATTTTGTGCTCTTATCGTAGTTGTATATGCGAGCGTGCTGGTGATGCAAAGCCCGATTGAGAAGACGACCGCGGAGCGAGTGAGATGTGAACATGCCAGCCACAAAGGGCTTGAATTCGACATAGCGATGATATAGGTCAGCCGGCACTGGACCTCGGAGCTGGATTTGGACTGCTTGGAAGCTGCAGATGAGTTAGTCAGAATTGCTCTCTCAAAAGTGTTCGACACTTACTTGTACTTTTCCGTTTCTTTCCCATTTTTGCCGGCTTCTGTGTCCTTCGTACCGGCCAGACGACCGATTAAGGGTGAAAAGTGGCGGGTCCAAGCCAAAGGTCCAATAGTGTACATACGCCCTCCATTTTCGTCTTTTGTTCTTCCCAGGTTCTCAACACTGATTATGACGTGCCCGTTCATTTTGAGGTTTTTGTTGAACAAGGCAGCACAGCCTCTGATCGTGTACGCTCTTTTGCTAGCCATGCGCTTCTTCAACTCGTATTTGCCTTGAGAAATTCCTTTCCAGTTGTCGTCAATGTGGTCGACTATAACATGGGCATTTCCGAGCCGATCGTCGTAATCGCTGGGATCTTCATCATACAATCGACATTTCAGATCAAAGCCAGATTTGGGTACGTTGGTAACTATCCACTGAGCGTTCCACTCAGGGTTAGTATTGCGATGTATGGTAGGAGTTCTCCATTTGAGATCTGGATCTTGTTTATGCCTCTTGGGTAGGTCACTTTTCAGAACGGCAAGGATATAGGGATCTGACGATAGTGTATTGAAGTCTGCGAACGGGAGGTTCTCTGCTTTGTGGAATGTGAATTTGAGCGTATATCCTGGTGGTGTCCTGGGCAATGGAGTCTCATCGAAGCCTCCTGCTGGCTGTTTCTTGTCATCGGAT
The DNA here is from genome assembly GCA_035928005.1 of Exophiala sp. CCFEE 6388. NCBI lineage: Eukaryota > Fungi > Ascomycota > Eurotiomycetes > Chaetothyriales > Herpotrichiellaceae > Exophiala > Exophiala sp. CCFEE 6388. Next base: position 34,864 of record JAVRRU010000067.1, read on the forward strand.
TTGCCTTTACCGCCGCCATGCCCTTGAAACTGATGTTGTAACTTGTCTGTCTCTTTAAGGAGCTTAGGCCCTATCTTATCGGTCGGATGTTCTCTGCGCAACTGAGGCGCGTCGCCATCGTTGTCACCGCCCGCCATTGGAAGCAGCGCGTCTATCCCGCGATTGGGAAGTTTGAGTTTAGGTGAAGCGCAGTTTTAGGCGCATTGGGCGTGGAAACAAGTATAGTTATGCAAAGAGTCAAAAGTGTAGGAAGCGGTCGCGCGGGCAAGGCCTTTATTCGCACGTAAGCCGGGCAGGATCACGAAATGGTTGGAGCGACGTAGCCTGCAAAGTAAGAGGAGAGCGAAGGAAGGACGGAACCTGGTTTGGGATGATCCGAGTCGCATTGCGAGTGTCAACTGGCGGTGGCCCCGGGTGCCGCTGACGACGGCTGGCCAATAAAGCCCCAAACATGAGGCCCAGTGCAACCCTGTCTGCCACTCCGGGTAGAAGCTTGAGCAAAAGCTTGGTATTATTGTCCACAGTGCCAAAATGCCAATTGCCCGGGCGCACGCCCATTATTTTCAGGCTGTCCCACTCCTAGCGAAGCCGAATCGGTGATTATGAAACGCCTAAACAGGCCCCGCGATGAGACATGTGCTTCGGTTGCACAACCCACCAAGTGACATCATTCAACTTTTCTTCCCTCTCGAGTCGAACGACTAAGTCCAAAGATAGATAGTAACTCGTGTCAGGTTTGGTCAACGATGAAAGTCTTCTTCTGGTCTAGGTTTCGTTGCTCATCATCGATCGGAGCGTCTGTATCAAACGATCGTGTATATGCATCATCCTGAATCACGAACAAGTCCCCAAACACAACTCCATGGCTTATGCAACAATCAGCAACATGGCATGCAAAAAAAAAAAACAAGCCCGTAACCATCAATGTTCTTCAAACAATTTCAACAACAAGTCCGCTCCTGGCCCAATGAGACTGTCCTTCATTTCCTTCTCGGAAACTGCGCTCGCTACTGGCTTATCGTCCAGTGCTCTTCCACTTCTCGAGGGTGTCTTTGATGGTGTCAATAAACTGGATTGCCGACCTGCGGCTTCTTGTACTAGGCCAAGAGTTTCCAGACTAGCAACGACATCCCGAAACTCTGTGATCTTCAGCGGCACCAAGGTGCCATCACGTTTGCACAGCACGGTGTATCTCTCAAAAAGTGCTTTGATGGTAGGTATTCGTGATTGCGACTTTGACGGCGTCTTGTAAGGATCCCGATGCTGTTGATGGCTCTCTGATGCAACCAAAGAACACAGAACGGCTTTCTGCTGAAGGTTAAGCCCTCCCAAGCGACTAGTTGTGGCATTGTTGAAGATGTTGGAAGCAATAGCGGCAACATGTGCAGGCGTGGCTCTCGGCGCCGTCTCCATGGTCAGCTGAGCCATGGACGAACGACCATCCGCTTTCATAGGTGATGAATCAGACAATGCTGACACTGCGACATTGCGAATCTCGGTAAGAGGCTGTTTGGTAGGACTGACACTTGGGCTCCTGTTTGATTTTGCGACTGTTTCCTGCTCGATTTGGTCAATGACGCGCCGGACCAGACTAAAAGCTTTTCGTAGGTCGCCAGTCTGCGATGCGATCTTCTTGCTACTCAGTTGAATCGCAGCAGGGTGAATTAGAGGCACAAATTCAGGCGTTGCCTCAGTGCCAGCTGGCAGTAGGGAACGGAGCTTCTCGGAGATGATTTTCGACATTTGAGGGGCCGTGTAAGGCAGAAAAGGAAGAAGTTGCGGCTTGACGTTCTTCATTTTCAATCGTGGCAGGAAACGGTCGGTCAGATCCAGAGCGTTGGCGATTCCTATCAAAACCAAAGACGAGGACGGATGCATTGCCCATTCGAATATGCTGTACAGAATCTCGCATTCACCATTGAGAAGCGCGTCGATTTCGTCTAACAGCACGAGATGCATTTTGCGGTCGGCTTTTCGGCCTGTGAACAGTTTTGCGAGGTTGGCTTTCGTCGATTTCTGGTTGCCACTGGCACAGTCGAACTCTTGGGCGAATCTGGTCAGAACTTCTGCAGAAGTCCTGAACGCGACACAATTGATTGTGGCAACCTTGATTGGATCCTTTTCGAATTCTTGCATGACTTCTTGCACAAGCGCGCTCTTCCCGGTTCCTGGGGGTCCACTAACATAAGTGCAGCCACCGACTTTTTGCTCAATAGCGTTGGAGATGAACTGGGTCAATTGAGTGCGTTCTGCTTCGCGCCCGATGATCCTGCAGTCGGAAGCTTGAGTGAAAGCTTGTCTGGCCTGAGAATAGACATTGGGCGTTCTCAATGGCGTGGAAGTGCGTGATGATCGCGGAGTCAGTGACCATCCTGCAAGTCGCACACGATGTTTTGGCGTGCTTGGAGGTGTTGCAAGAGCGTCCTTGAAACGGACAGCGGACGGGGTCGAAACAGCTGAAGGTGGCACATTCTCGACTGGTAGGTCAAGCACAAGAGATGTGTTCTTTGTGGTGTTGTCATTTATCGCCTCGTCTTGTGCTGTGCCTTTTGTTCCTCCGGTTCGAGACCGAACCACACGTGCACTCTGTACGACATTGGCCGGAGACTCTGGTTTTCGCGATAAATCCTGTTCGGTCGAATCCTCGAAGATCTGAGGTGCAGAGCGTCGCGTCCGTCTCTTCGAAGGAGAAACAGGACTCGGAATACCTGAGCAAAGTCGTCCCGTCAGTGAATGTCTGGTAGCAATATTATGGTCTTGAACATACCTTCTTCTTCCAGAACCCTCCGAGATCGCTTTCCCAAGACTGTGGCAGCCATTGATGTGGTCGTTGCTGCTTTTGCTTGCAAGATGTTGAGTTGGAGAAGCTTGGGAAGGTGCGAGTCATGTAGAAGGAAGGCGCGATTCTAGGTCACGGTTGCGCATGCCTTTAATTAACGCGTCTTCACGCGTTCGTGTTGTGCACGGGCCACTCCAGCCACAGGAAGATTTCGTGAGAGCCTTGGGCCTATGATCCGCCGTAGCTCTACAGCTGCAGACCTTTTGTCATTTGAATTATCGAGGTCAGCCTTGTCCAAGGTGCTGGCTTGGCAAGTTTGACTGTGAGTCGCGCCTTCCCTGAGTTTCGTACCTAGCCAGTGACCCACCCGCCCAAGCATTTGCATCATCGCGACCACCTTCCGCACTCTGTCACAAGTGTGAATGAGCATCTGTATGTACGTCCCGTTGTTTGCCTGCACCACTCACCATCCAGTTCCAATACCTTCCACGTCCTCCCAAACTGTTATTCAATTCATAACACCATGATCTGTTCGCCCTTCTCCCAATGAAGCCACCTACATGGTGAAGACTCTCCGCAGAGTCCAAGTCAAATCTCCGAGTCCTCTCCGTTCCTCTATTTGCCTCGATCGGCATTTTTTTTAAACAGGTTCTGATACGTTCTACACTATCCTAAGATGGATGAGGCCATTGCCAGTGTGGTCATGGTGACCGGAACCACTCCTGAACTTGCCGCACAATACGTTCAACTCGCAGACGGCGACCCCAACCAGGCCGTACAGTTATTCTTCGAAAATGGTGGCGCAGACCTTACAGGCCCATCATCTCACCCGCCGCCTCCTTCGTCCTCACATCCTGCGGGCGGCGCCGACAACCCTATCGATATAGATGCAGAAGAGAATATCTCAGATGACAATGATCCTGATGTTACTGGTTTCAGGAAAACACCTCAGAACAATGCCTCTTCACGACCTTTAGCTGCAGCAGATTACGAGGATGATGAAGCCATGGCGAGACGGTTGCAAGAAGAGATGTATGGTGGAGGCGGTATGGATGAAGGTGTTGTCCGAGCCCCGATCGCTCGACAAGCAGAGACACTAGTAGGGCCGGGAGCTGATGCTTTGCCGGGATTGGGGGTTGGAGGTCCTGATCACGATGCTGCGATTCAAGAGCGAATGCTTGCTTTTCAAAGACGGAGGAATCAACGTCAGTATGAAAGTCGCTTTTTGTAGACTGTGACTAACCTCTTATCAGCACGCCCTGGAATATTCAACCAACACGAACCATCTAGTATCTGGGATCGAGACATGATGAACGAAGGCCCTGCCCGCGACTATCTAGCCGAAGCAACCGGTGGCGCATCCGAGGCGTCTTCTCGATCGACTAGGCTCGCGAGACTTTTCCAACCTCCATGGGAGTTGATGTTTAAGGGCGAGTGGGACGATGCAAGAGACGAAGGAAAAGAGCACAAGAAGTGGATATTGGTTGATATTCAAGATCCCTCCATATTCGACTGTCAAGCTCTCAACCGAGATCTCTGGAAGAACGAAGGGATTGTTGATACGCTGAAGGAGAATTTTCTTTTCATCCAGTACAATAAGGACGACCCGCGAGCTGGACAATACATCCAGTACTATTTCCAGGATCATGACAGTTCAGACGCTTATCCCCATGTTGCTATTGTCGACCCCAGAACAGGCGAACAGATCAAACTCTGGTCACGAAAAGTACCTACGGCGCCGGAATTCTTGATGCAGATCCACGAATTCCTCGACAGATACAGTCTGGACAACAGCGCACGCAACCCAGTCGCCAAAAGAAAGTCCGAAGCCAAGAAAGACAAGCCGGTCGATCAGTTGAGCGAAGAAGAAATGCTCGAGCGGGCATTGCAGGCAAGTCTGGCCACGCAGACTCAGGAACAGCCGCAACCACCACCAAACGAAGACCCAGACGATCTGACCCGTAGCATTGGAGATTTGCGCCAGGGCGGAGGTCCCTCCATTGCAGATGTTATGGATGTCGATGTCGACACAAATGGGGGTGCGGCGACAGCAGAAACGACCGCTTTCTCACAAATACCATCAGACCATCCCCACGTCGAGCCTCCAGCTGGACCAGGTATTACACGGGTACAGATCAGACACCCTGGTGGCAGGATAGTCCGACGATTTGCTGAGGATGACCAAGTGCAACGAATTTATGAATACCTGAAAGCAGAGCCCCTGGATGGCAGAGAAGGAGCCGACTTTGAGCTGGTTTCCATGGGCAAGAACCTTATCGATTCTCGACAGGAATCTTTTGAAGCCGCTGGCTTGAAGAACGGAACCGTCATGGTGGAGTTTGTGGAGTAATTCTCCCTGATGCAGAGATCCCATCCTCCTTGTGCAGACAAGAGTTACTACACGGCGTTCTAAGCAGCCACGCTAGAGGTACCACTTGCCTGAGACTATGTTGTGTGTAATGGCAGCTGAAGCAGCTTTTCTGCAGCTCGTGCGAAAATGCAGCAGACCATAAGTGAACTCATCTTCAGCGGGTTTCTAAAAGTGAATTGTAGCTTTTTTCTGCTGTGGAAATTGTTTTAGCTGCGCGTCGCATCTGAGAAAGTGACGCGTCGGGCCAATGGGAGTCGTGAACAGCGCTCGAAGACAGATGCGGTAAAACAAGTAAACAGAAGCCGAACCCTTTTCATATTTCACGCAGTGCACTTCACAATGCATAGCAACCAATATAATTGAACACGATATCATGTGGTAACCCATGATTAACGACATCACGACCTTCACGAACAAACCACGCAGATGAGACAGGCAGTGGCACCTGCCCAGTGCGCTCCGAAGAATTGACAGTGCATATCGCCCTCAATACTGGACAACTTCCCTGCCCTCACACCTCTTGAGAAGGAGCAAAACATATCCCTCGTTCGTCTGTCTTACTCTGTGCCATTATACTCGGCAAGATAGCACCCTACGGTCCAGTACTGTACAGCCTGCACCTCGCCGATCCACTACCTTTGCCCTAACAATGGATCCCGAGGAGCTGTACACAAAACAAAATTGCATCGGCGGAGGTAGTTTCGGAAAAGTATACAAAGGCGTCGACAAGCGCACCGGACAAGCAGTGGCTATCAAGATCATCGATGTGGAGAATGCTGAAGATGAGGTTGAGGACATCATACAGGAAATCTCAATACTGTCAGAACTGCAGTCCCCCTATGTGACCAAATACCATGGCTCGTTCCTCAAGGGTTCGGATCTGTGGATCATCATGGAATTCTGTTCAGGAGGAAGTTGTTCGGACCTCATGAGACCTGGCCTCATCCATGAAGACTATATCTGTATCATAATCCGAGAACTTCTCCTCGGTCTGGATTATTTACACAGCGACAAGAAACTCCATCGCGACATCAAAGCGGCCAATGTACTGCTGGGTCAAAACGGGCAAGTCAAACTGGCCGACTTTGGCGTATCTGGACAACTGTCGGCGACCATGACCAAGAAAAATACCTTTGTCGGGACACCTTTTTGGATGGCTCCAGAGGTCATCAAACAGTCGGGCTATGATCACAAGGCAGACATATGGTCACTGGGAATTACAGCAATTGAGCTCGCGCAGGGAGAACCTCCTTATGCCGACATACACCCAATGAAAGTACTTTTTCTAATCCCAAAGAACCCACCACCTACTCTACAGGGCAATTTCACTCGCACTTTCAAGGACTTTGTTGAACTCTGTCTACGAAGAGATCCTCGAGAACGACCTTCCGCGAAAGAGCTGTTGAAGCACCCTTTCATACGAAAAGCAAAGAAGACTACATATTTGACTGAGCTGATTGAGAGGAACGAGAGGTACATGGCTAGTCATGGCAGTCGATCCTCGGACGACGAAGAGGAAGACGAAGGGCATGTACAACAGCGTGAGTCGGAGAATGAAGACCTTTGGGATTTCGGTACTGTGAGACCTGTGGGAGGCCGTGCAGGTGGACTTCGCCCGATGAACGACTCCGATACCAATGCGAGGGCATCTGCTGAGCCAGCTGCACCTAAAAGCAAGGTTGACTGGGATGAGACCGTCAAGGCACCTTCTTCTCCACAGAAATCGCCTGTCAAGTCTGTATTTCCCACTCCTACGAAAGTTCCGTTACCACCCTCTCCGAAAAAGACAACAACTTCAGCATCAAATGAGGGTTTGACTTCTTCCGCTATCGCTCCACTTCTCCCTGCCTTGAATGCAGCTATCCCAAAAACACCGGCAGCTCCCCTGGTTTCTAAGCTCTCCTCATCGCGAGAGCACAAAGACAGTCCTGGATCTGGGGAGTACAACAAGGCGTTTCAAGCCCAACTAGCGAAGGACATGGGCTTCTTGAAGCTAGACAATGGAGATAGCCCAAAAACACAATCGTCACAATTCCCAACACCACCAGGCCAGAAACCCCAGATGCTCATACCTGAAATTCCTCCTTTCAAAGGAAAGCCAGGAAGAGGTGAGCCTCTTCAGAAAGCCTCACCAGGACCTTTGAAGCCTTCGGGGCAGCAGCCTCTTCCGGCCTTTGCATTTGCATCTATCCCACAAACGCAGACTACTGCGTCTGTGACGAGTCAACAACCCCTACCACCTCTAACAACTACAACCAACCAACCATCGTCTTCAAACCCCGTCACTCCAAGCACGACGAGTTCGCAGGACCCCAATCAAGAGGAAGAACTCACTGCACTGACTTCTGTCATTATTCCAGCGCTCGAAGCTGCCATGCACCGTCGCAGTTACACGTTGAAGGAGCTCGGTCGAGCCACCAAACAAGGATCTTCTGTTGCCGCAGAGATGCAGCAGCAGAGAATTCAGACTCATGAGAAAGTCAGACGGCTAGCTGGTAAAGCTGTACAAATATTCCAAGAGATACAGAGGTACGACGAAGAGTGTCCTGTCGGCATGGGTGGTGGAGTTACTGAGTTTCTAGAGGGCTTTCTGGAGGAAATACTTGTACGAGTGGAGGCGGCCGAGGAGCCAGAGATGAGTCCTAGGAAGTCATGAGGTTTCATGCAATTGATGAGGTCGGTTATTTTATCTCTAGATGAGGTCCGGGTTCGAGCTTTGCAGCACTGGAGTATGTATTATAAACAATAGGGCTTCATGATTCGCAGGCGAGAATAGCGGAGTGAGTTTCTTGATGATTCGACAGGTGCATTTCTCTACGTTACGCAGCTTTCAGTGGAAGGATAACAATGCACTTGTCAACGGGACAAGAGACTTCAATACTCCAAATCCTTGCTTCATTGCCTAGCAAGATGACTTAACCTACAAAAAGGGGCAACTCAACTCCACTCAAAAAAAGGGTTCGAAGGACTCATTTTCTGAGCTGAGTTGACTTGAGGTCTTGCCCGGGTTCGAACCGGGGTTGCCGGAATTCATATTCAAAATCCGCTGATATCGTTAGATGATGAAAGGACTAGGAAGGTAGGCCAAACATACGAGTGATCACCACTACCTGTACAAAGTATTAGAATAATATGACAAACACAGGGCATTAAAGACTTTCACTACAAAACCGTCGTCATGCTCTCGAGGGCAATTTGACATGAAATTTAGAGGGGTATTGCTAATATACGCTGTAATATGCCTTACTAATCAGTGGCTGGTTCGGGGGGGCCTCCTGCGCCAATGTGACCTATAAGGTCTCTCTGGCATTCAAGAGATGACTCATCCATTCACTTGGTAAGTGCCCTATCCGCATGAAACATACATAGTCGCAGAAACATGCACAAACTCATCATCATGTGAAACGCCTCACTGCCGGCGTTGGGAAGACGTCTTTCGCCTTTGTCATACTGCGAACATTCAAATTTACGGTGCGCTGAGTCAAGTGTCACCGAGTCCCAAATGGCGCAACCACAGTTGAGCAACCTCGTCCGGCTTGCGCCCCTACAAGTCAGCGATCTTCCCTCGCATCCCGGCCTACCCTCTGCGCACGGCGATCTAGCCACGTTTCTCGTCTCACTTCTCGACGACGGCACAACCTTCTTATCCCCCTCACACTTCACGCAGACCTTCAAGACCCAGTCCAACAAGACATCCGCGCCGTCCGCCGCACGCGTCGAGATCCATACACACAGCGTGCCCGCGTCGTCTCTGGCACAAGTTGCCTGGTCAGGATCCAACAGCAGAGTGTCGCGCAGCACTCCCGCGAACCTGAGCGCAGGTGCGGAGCACTGGTTCGCCCGCCGTAGCGTACACAAGGACATATCGAGTAAAGATTCCTCTAGCCCCGGCCACGCCAGGTGGTCTGAGTTCGTGTACGGTCTGCGCGACGAACATTGTGAACATGAAGCGGACTTTACGCCGACACTGTACGATGCGCACTGTGTTCTTGACTGGAATTCGGCCGTGCAAGAGTTAAAACAAAGAGGTGGAGTGGGACGGTATAAGAAGTGCACATTGGGCATATACGAAATGTGTCATGCTATCCCCCCGCCACTGAGTCCGCGGTGTTTCAGCGTTCTTGTAGCGACAGGGAGTGTGGATGAGGATTCGTTCGTCGCGGTTACGGTGCCGGTTGAGCTTGGGCAGCAAGGGTTTTATAGTTCGGGGAAGAATGTCAAGGAGGGGAAAGACGAGCAGCAGAAGAAACAGGTTTGTATGGGGGTTTATGCTGCTGTTGAGGTTGTGAGACGGGACAGGACGAAAGGGGAGGTGGAGTGGGTGATGGCCACGGCGAGTGATGCTAAGGGGAATTTGCCGATGTGGATGCAGAAGATGAGTTTGCCGGGTGCGATTGCGAAGGATGTTGGGTTGTTCTTGAAGTGGATCAAGACGGTGGATGATGGACAGATCGAACGTGTGGATGTGCCTGGGGTAGAGCCGGGTACGATGATATAGGGAGGTCGACGAATTGAGCGGCTGGAGAGATGTATGATTGTATAGATGGATAATAGATATCTAGACACAACCTGTAGATCTATCTCTGCAATTCGGATCACAGAGTACACAGCAAATGGCAAAGCCATGACAACACTATAATCGCGGTTACACCTGAGATATCTCACTCTTCTTAAACTCTAAGACCGGTCCTTCACGGTCAGCAATCAGCCAATCTTTCAACTGGTACTCGCCGACGCGTTCACGGCCTGGTTCCCAGCCTGGTCTGCCCTCGCCAGAGTGGTCACCCTGCTTAAGCCTAATGTCGAATAACCAGATGACCCGGGCAATGGCGATGCTGAGCTCCATGTAAGCCATATTCTTGCCAACGCAACTTCGTGGACCAGACAGGAAGGCGTGGAACGCGGATTTGGCCACCTCAACGCTCTCGGGCGTCACATCGAAGCCGGTGACCACTGAGGATTCCCTTCCCGCAATCCATCGCTCGGGCAGGAACTCGAATGGGCGCGAGTAGTACTCTGGGTTGTGATGGATTGCGTAGTGCGTCACGCCCACAACGGTACCTTCAGGCACAGAGTGGCCATCAATGACTGCGCCGCCTGCCAGAACCAGACGGTCGAGGTATCCTGGGACAGAGGGTGCGATGCGCAGAGCCAAGTCGATACAAGCCCGCAGATAAGAAAGGCTCGACAAGGCGGTACCCCATCTGATATCTTCGACGTCGTCAAATGACGAACGAACCTCGTCTTGAAGTCTTTTCAACACGCGTGGACTGCGCATCAAGTACCAGAAGCATCCTGACAAGGTGGTTGACGAGGTATCTGACCCGGCGCCAAGTAGTAGAGCAGCCTCGCCGACAAGATCCTGTGGTTTGAATACTTCGCCGGTTTTAGGGTCTTTGGCCTGCATGAGGTAGTGGAAGAGGTCTTTGCGTTGTTCGTCTGGCGACTTTTCGGCATTGGCCTTCTCCAAGGCGAATCGCTCATGGACGAGTTTACCGACGTCCTCACGATACATGGTCCTCTGCTTAAAAGTCTTGTTGCCGGTGGCCTTGAGGATTCTCGGCGTCATGAAAGGGAAAAGAAGTTCCCGGACGGGCAGGAATGATAGCTGCAGAGGACTCAGAAGGGGGCTTCGGGATGGGGTTTCAAATACTCACACATTGCTGGAATCGGAGACTTGACATGAGCAACTCGAGAATATAGCTGGAGCCCTTCTTCATGGCGCCAAACTGGGCACCAAAACAGAGATCACCGAACACATCGACGACGAAGAGCGTGGACCAAGTGTTCATGTCGCGCTCTTCGCTCCAGCCAGAGCTTCCATCGTCGTCTCTGGATTTAGACAGGTGATCGCACCATTCGCGCACTGCTTCCAACAGGTACGGCTCGAGATTCCTCAGTGCGCTGTCGGAGAATGCATTGTTGAGCAGGCGTCGCCTCTTGGCGTGCAGCTCACGGTCGGAGAGTGAGTGCGTCGTGATGCCGGGATTGATGCGAAGACCTGTCGCTGTCCAACCGGTCTTGATCACGTTGGCTCGTCGATCAGTGTAGATGTCTTGAAGGGCGCCAACCGTTCGGAAGGAAAGCTTGTCAGGAGAGAATCTGACGACGTCGCCTATGAAGATCGATCAGCAGATTGTCCACGAAGGAGGACGAAATGTCAAGATGAACCGTATATCTCATGCAGGAGATAGAGATCGAGATGTCTTCGCCCTTGCCAGGCAGATCTCGCTTCTGGCCATTGTGACAATTTGCCGAATGTTGGTCCAGGATATTTGGCCAATGGATGGAAATAGAGTCGATATATTGCTACGGTAAAGATCTGTAAAAAGTCGTCAGAGAAGCTTCCCCACGGGAGCAACTCAACTTACACAAAGAACAACAGCCGCAGCTAGTGCGGGTAACATCGAAAGCACAGAAGGAATCGCCATGGCTGAGGCTTTGCACAAGAAACCGAAGTAAGAGAACTCAGAAAAGACAAGATGAGGGCAGTGGTCCGGCCTTCAACATATGGGCTGGATTGCCTGGTTTCTCCACGTACTCGATCTCTTACCTTTGTGATTTCAGGTCAGGACGGAGCAAATGCGTGGAAGATCATTTGATGGGTCAGTAATACGAGCGAGGTATGCTTCACCGCACTTCTTACCATCCCTGGGGTCGACGTATCCTCGTTTAGTGGTGCACGCCGCACGACCAACCTTGCAGCAGTGGCCGCCTGATAGCTGAGTTCAACCAAACCCCTTGTATGATAACCGATTTGTGATGCGAGACGTATGGCTGGACTCTTGAAGATTAGCAGCACACTTGGCTGTACCTCGTCCAGCAAACGACGGACATGAAACCAGAAGTGGCAGCCATCGCGATGTTACATGGGTCTGACATACAGTACCATACCAACGAGCGCTTACTCATCGCGTATCACAATGGCTTCCGGCGTTTGACTGAACTCCTCAGAATTCGGTTGGAGGTCATGATGAGCACAGCCACGAGATATAACGATATACCGTTTCGTTCGTGGCAGTGGCTTCAGTTTCAAAATATTGAGAAACGGCTAAAGGGTAACAATGGGTGGTTAAAAGCACAGAAGGAAAAAGATATTTCCGTCATCGGCCGGCTACTGCACCCCGTATGTTGATCCTCCACCACTGCCACCACCATTACGACCGGCTGTGGTGCCGCGGTTCTCCAACTTAAGGGGTCTTCCTCCTTCTCAAGTTTACCCCAATTTCCACAATTGCCTCTTCGGGTCTTTATGGGTATCGCATATTCCACGATCACTGTCCGAAGAGATGCATTCCGGTGTTGAGCCTAGCCTTGCAAGATTTTCGCGGCTCCTTTTTTGGTGTAAGACGATTCCGTGTGGTGACTTTTGTTTCGATTGATAGGTTTCCTAACATTCCACCTACACGGCATCTAAAATACAGGGCTCCTCACGCTGATTATATCGTCATCCAACTGTGAAACCAGCAAAACAACATTATGGATCTATCCAAGGTCTCAGGGCTGGGGTTTGTAGGCTTGGGAGCCATGGGACTGCCCATGGCCGGCCACCTTGCTGCCAAACTCCCAGAACATGTTCAAGTCTATGTCTTCGATATCAACCAGGCCAGCGTCGATCAACTCCACAAGGACTATTCCAAGAGAGTGGTCAAATGCTCGTCAGCAAAGGAAGTAGCAGATAAATCAGTATATCTCATCTCTCGGCGGTCGTCGCGGACACTGCTGACAAGCCCAATAGGAGATTATTCTGACGATGCTTCCCGAAGGCAAGCATGTCCGATCAGTATATATTGAGGGAGGTGCCGACACTATCCTGGCAAGTGATGTCGCGGGCAAGCTCCTGATTGATTGCTCAACGATCGACACTGCCAGCAGTCTTGCTGTCAAAGACTACATCAACGAGAAATTCCCCACGGCGTCCTTCTACGATGCACCGGTCAGTGGAGGCGTAGTCGGCGCTCAGAAAGGGACGATAGCATTTTTCCTTGGCTGCGACGGCAACGACCCTAACCTCTCACACATCACCGGCCTACTGAAACTGATGGGCAAGGATGTAATTCCATGCGGCGGGCCTTCCAAAGGACTTGCGGCCAAATTGTCCAACAACTACTTATCCGGGACCATTGCCATCGCCGTCTCGGAAGCTATGGACATGGGGATGCGATCGGGGCTGGATCCCCGAGTATTGGCCAAGGTCTATAACGCTGGCACAGCCCAGAACACTATTTGTGACCGATTCTGTCCTGTACCAGGTGTATGGCCCGAAGCACCGTCGTCTAAAGGCTACACCAACGGATTCAAAGTGCAGTTGATGCACAAGGATTACTCGTTAGCCATGGACATGGCGAAGAGAGTTGGCGCGAAGAACGTCCTGGGTGAGGCGGGTCTTGCGACGTACAAGGGGGCAATGAATGATCCGAAATGCTACGATCTGGATTCGAGAGTGGTGTACAGATATCTGGGTGGAAATGAAGAGTGGCAGAAGGACGCGGACGAGGCTACGGCTAGTAAATTGGATTGATGTGTAGCCTTGTTGGACTACGGCACTGTAGCGAGGTGACCCGATAAGAGTTGGGGAATTTGGAGAAGGTGGAAAGTTGCCGGTCAATCTCTCTCCGAAATGCGGAGCGTCTTTTTTGTGGTACGGCGATGGGTGGGAGGGGTAGAAGCAGCAGATCTACAGGTAAATAAATACTTTTGAGTGTCTTCGGCGAGGAGCTTATGAAAAAGGATTCTATCGCATACAATATAAATTCAACTTCGTGAAGCTGTTGAAATTACACTCAAAAGTAAGTGCTTTCCTCGCTCAAGGTCCGCCGAGGTTCTCCAACTTACAACGATACAGGACCTGATATCGACACTACAGCGAAGAAGAGAGCCAGCTCACATCTTTTGACACGAGAAGAACAAGTCCTCTCTTCCTACTCCGGCCGACATCAATCACATCAGCCCTTCACACCCAGAACCCATTCAAGTCTCCGCAACGATGTCCGAACAGAAGAAAGTAACATCCTCCGTCGACCCCTCCCTCCGCCCCTTCCACGAACAACTCTTCGAAGCCGGCCTCGCTGTCCGCCGCTCCGTCGTAGGAGACACATACGTCGACCGTGCCCTGGCCAACGGCTCCACCGAATTCTCAAGGCCTGGCCAAGAACTCGTCACAGAATGGTGCTGGGGCTACGCCTGGACGCGGCCTGGTCTCGAACGTCGTGAACGCTCGCTCTTGAACATCGGTATGCTGATGGCGTTGAACCGCGCGCCTGAACTGGCAGTGCACGTCCGAGGGGCGCGAAACAACGGATTGAGCGAGACGGAGATTCGCGAGGCTATTCTCCATTGTACGACTTACTGTGGTGTTCCCGCTGGGGTGGATGCGATGAAGATCGCAGAACGGGTACTCAATGAAATGGCTGAGGCTGGGGAGAAGGAGAGGGAGTTGGGAGGGAAGAGTAAGGATGCTTAGACCGGCACAGAGTTATGTGATGCTAGATAAAACATAAAAAATATATGCTTTTTATATTGTGATGCTCATCCTGTTCCAACTTTTTGGTCTGGTGCTCAGACAGTGCTGCCAATGCTCAATGCTCAGTGCTGTTCTGTGACCGGATTGTCCATATCATGATGGTATATTTTGTAATGCAATTTTTGACCTCGCTGAAAACCCGAATACCCAGAATATGCAAGCATTTCCCAAAATGCAGTCGCTCACAACTTCAACAATGGTCACCACCTTCAGGGCGGTCCGAGTGGTCAGCTTTGTGCGGCACGGCCAAGGCCTCATTGGTACTCTCACTCTGGGCAATTGCACGTTCTTGTTCCATCGACAGGGCCTTGGTGGTGGCCTTTCTTCGCAAAGCCGTCCTGATTTCGGCAACGGACCGGTTGTTCCAGGTTGCGTAGTTGCTCATGCTCAAGGGGAAAAGCACCTTGTTCTCCGCAGTGGCAATGAAATTGCTGGCCGTTGGCGCGGGCATGCTTGTCAACACGTCAATGTCGGCGGCAAGTTCACGGCAGTAGGCGTCAAGTGGCAAGTCATTGACGTCGTGGCCGAATGGGTTTTCAATCTCGTACCCGATTTGCGCCAACCCAAGAATAATGTATGCGGCAAGTACAGTGCCAAAAATCGTCACCCATCCCAATGACTTGTACAGTTGGAATGGAAGCGTCGAAATGTACACCCACGTGATTTGCGAGATGGAAATCGAGTACGCAAGAGGTACGGGCGTGCTCAGTACACGTTCGGTACCGGTGAGCACCTCGGCAAGAGACGTGACGTTGTTCATGACGTGTGTCTGATGGACAGGTACACTCAATTGGCCGTTCTTCATGATTTCGTCCATGTATGCCGCAAGATAATTCAGGATTTCTAGAGGGAGATTGCCCAGATTGTCTTTGGAGCGCTTGATGAGCTTCCGCGGGTTCGACTCTGCAAATGAGACGCCCAAATATTCACCCGCCTCGTGCCATGGCGTTTGCTTCTTCGGTTGCAGAGTGTTCTGGTCTGCCTCACCGGCAAGAGTGTGAATATTTCCAATGAGAGGTTGGAGGTCGGGGTATTCCACTGATGGCTCGAATCGAAGATAGTGTTTCAGGGCCACGGCGAAAGCATTGACCAGGTTCAATGCCGTCAACTTGCCCAGTAAATCGGCTTTGCCCTGCTCTTCGCTAACATCGTGACGCTCTCCAGTGTGAATCCATATCAGTCGAGCAAGACTCCGTGATGTCAACATCAACTGCGCCCAGTACTTTCGTCCTTCAGTGTACCTTTCGTATGCGGTAGAGGAGCGGAAGGACAAGGCCAAGGAGACCACGAAACCGGTGATGGTCAGGAGCACGGAATTGATGCCCAGGTCGTGGACGAATTTGCTGATACAGGTTATGGCTGTGGCCCACGCTGCAACAAAGAGGAGTGGAAGGACCATCTTGGGAGTTACACTGCCATGAACTCGGAGGAAGAAAGGGACTTTGGAGTGATGTTTCATGTCTCGAGGACCAACAAACAAGTGCTCGAGATCCATTGAGTTGTGTGTATTGGCTCGTAGTGCAATCGGTTTGAACTTGTCTCGGCCTGGCGATGGCATGGTATCTGAATTTGAGGTATTGGAGGAAGGAAGGTCAGTGACCTGTAGTCGGAGGTTCTTGTCTTGATCCATAGTGAGAAAGTTGCAGATGGAATTCTATATGCTGCTTTTGATACCCAGCGGATGGACATATGCTGCCGTCAGCACATGCAAGTAATCAGCTTCGGAGCCAGAGGCGAATATGCGATGAACGCCTCGAAAGGCGAAGAACACCACGTCAGCGGCCGTGAAAAGAAGTAAAGACGATATAACAGAATAGAGTAGAAGTGAGCAAGTAGCTATATGGAAAATCTTTTGCAAGCAACAAAGCGAGACGCGGAGTATAAAAACCTTAGTTAAACGAGGACATCGAGAGCAGGGGTAAGACATAGGGATTCCCCAGTTGATGTAGAAATGGACGGCCTTGCTCAGGGCTGGAATCAGGAGCTGACACGAAGGATTCTTCCGCGACAGTGTTCCTGGGGCCAAAACAGGTCAACGGTCTTTGTGCCATGTGGCTGGTGTTAAGCTGGGCTGAGGACAGACGCGGCTCTGCATTCAACAACCATTGATATTGAGTGATCCGCTCAATAGACAGCCCCATCGGCCACGAAGGGTCTCCAGAATCGACACTTTTGTGGTAGAAGTTTCGGAAAGTATGGAGACAAGCTGAAACAAAAGGAGAAGAGAACAAACACAAAAGAGAACGAAAGGACACAAAAGGGACAAGCGTGAAGACCGGGGGTGGCCTAGATTTCCTTGGCACCAAAAATCCAGAGCCTCGGCCCCTGAAGAAGCTCAAGTTTCACGTAACGCTCCTCTGCCAGTTACTGAGCTTCGAAAATGTTGCGGGAGCTGCAAATTACCTTAGCAAACATAACACAAGTCATGTTGTGCACGATCAAAGGATTCATCGACAGTAAGGATCCGAGAGACCAGGGCCTGATGGAAAGCTGTATCTAGGCGAGCTGCCATACGTGGATGTTTGCCAGAGATGTTGTGTCGCCCGTAATACTCCAAGAATACACGTTTTGCCGGCACCGGGACGATTTCGTCAAACTGGAATTTCAATTGAACTGACAATATTCCAAAGTCATTCGTGACTCTCGCGGTCTCAGCAGATCTTCCACAGTCCCAAGAATGCCGTCAGCCGTGCACCGTACGATGGTGTAGATCTTGGCGGGTGCTACGGCTCGTCAAGAGACAACTCAAGGAGCAACTGGATCTAAAAGACGAGCCGAATGATTCGTTGGCTGGGTTTGGAATAGTTCTGGGTAGCAGGCCTGAAGACAAGCATCGACTTTTCGTCATACCGAATGATGAGCCACCTCAATGTCGTTCTAACATCGTGAGCCCGGACATGTCTCATTGGGAAGATCCAGATGGTGACAATTCAACAAGTCATCTTCGACTCTAGTGGTGCAGTT
Source organism: Exophiala sp. CCFEE 6388 (assembly GCA_035928005.1). NCBI lineage: Eukaryota > Fungi > Ascomycota > Eurotiomycetes > Chaetothyriales > Herpotrichiellaceae > Exophiala > Exophiala sp. CCFEE 6388. The sequence continues at coordinate 52,501 of JAVRRU010000067.1, forward strand.
TGATCTAGGCCTAGTACTGACACTCAGCAGACTGTACAGACAGCCACCGGCACCGGCACCAGCACCGGCACCGCAGTATCGTCTGCTATTAGTACTCATCGGACACAAGTGAGCTCAACAAGTACATCGACCGAGAAGTCAACTCTTTTGCAGCAGGAGCTGTTGCGGGTATTGTCATAGGCGCCGTAGCACTGATCGTCTTTCTGATTGTCACAACACCTCGGATGATAAAACGGAATCAAGAAAGTAGGAGAAGGAGGCCAAGACCCAATGCCTGTGACGATCAACGGCCATTGAGATGGTGCTACTGTTTTGGTTCCTTCGGCGATGGCAGCTATAACTTCACCTACGCGAATCTAGAGAAATCCGAAAGCCATAATGGACTATAGGTGTTGTGTAAATGCCTCCCTAAGTTGTCAAGGACGCTCTGGAGCATGTGTTGATCTCTCAAAGAATGACTGGCCGTTATCGAGGAACCCTGTTCTGGTCTTTCTGTGAGCGTTTACAGCGAGCGCCGTTGAGAGTTGCCTTTTGTCTTCTAGCCATGTTGGTAGCTTGATCAGGGTTGCCATAAGCACAGATATGGCTGCATAAAAGAAGCATCGCGATGGTGATGATGATGATTGACGAATGAAGGCATTGCAAGCTCATCGTCGTCCGCTTGCACAGTTAAGTCTCGCCTGTGCAATGCACCACCAACTGCCGAGAGAGACGAGAACATGACCTGCATTTGAACAAACCACTTATGTCAACGCTAGTGAGATAGTGCCAGAAATGGACGATTTTGAGTGGTAGATATCTGACCGGTGACCAAATAGGCTAAGTGAGCCTTGCTGGAGAGCGGCTGCTCTTTCCCATGTGCAATCATCATCTTTACACACCTCATTGGATTGCACAGCCGAATTGCGGCTCAATGCTCTCAGCTTTCGCTTCACAAGTCCAGTCCTGCAGTGAATCTCCCCTCCTCTGAAGTTCAATGTCACACTCTCAATGCACACGGAACTACCCCTCCATATCGAATCAATGCCTTTGCGCTGGCACAGCAATGCCCCTCTCCTGTGGGCATACAGGTCATATTGCATGAGCAGACCAAAAGCACCCGGATAACGCATGCACAGCACCGTCTTAACACACTCGATTTCAGTCTTTAGACGAGTCCTTTCTCGCAGCCCTTTCATATACCCCTCCTCGAGCCGGTTGTTGCCTGATTTTCTCACCCTTCTTTTCCTTATCTCATGAACAGGCAACTCAAAGTCCAAATTCACACAAATCGGCTACATCCAGAAGGTTTTCTGCCTTGCGTCGGAACCAGGCCACCACCGCCCCAAGAACCATTGCCTTGGCACACAATAGGGCTGAGATAGGCGGAAACCTCAGCCTCAACCATAATGGGTCGCCACAGGCGGCAGAGTGGACACCGCCAGGGCCAAAAGCCTCTTGCAAAGGTTGCTCCCAAACAAGTCAGTCAGCCAATGTGCCATGCACTCTGCGCATACCACACTACGCAGAGCCTCAATCGAAATATTCAATGGCCTGACAACATCATCACCGAAGGCTGGAGCTTCGAGGCAACGGACCCATTAAGCCCCGAAAGTAGTCGGTCCGCGCTATCGGGAAACAGTTTTGCACAGTCTATTAACACAAGCTACACAAGTCGACTGGCGGATGCGAGGCATCTGTCACCTGGACCATCGACTCCAACAAGCTCGAATGTTTCTGCGTATCATTTTGCCCAAAATGCACAGCATCCGGGCAGAGGACACCGGCACCATGGGAGCCTTCCCAGGAATGACTTCTCTGGCCCTGCTGATGTTCAGATTGTAAGCACTCGATAGTGCTGTTGACTTGATTACTTGATTGGCAACTGACTAAGA
>JAVRRU010000068.1:0-45389 GCA_035928005.1 Exophiala sp. CCFEE 6388
CCGAATACGGAATTCATTATTTCCTATTATAGTAATTTTCAATTATGTATCCGATACGGACATATATTTCACAGGGAGTTAGGTATCGTTACGAAGTCTCTTACGACTACGCTTTTTAGAAGTAACCTTCCTCTTCGTAAGTTTACTCTTAGTATACTTTTTAGGTCGACTACGATTACCTATAGTAAGTTACTATATAGAAGATAGTTTACTAAGAAATAATTTAGAGAGAAAGATTTACGAGAGTAGTAGATTTTCGAGTATAATAATTAATAGATATTATCTCTAGAAAAAGACTAAAGATTCGACTAAATATTTAATTTAAAGTAAATATAGTAAGATACTATATACTATAGAAAGCTAATAGCTAGATAAGTAGATTACGAATATAGTTTCTTATTAGTAGTTAATATTATAAGTATATCTACTTACTATATATTTTCGATATTATTATAGTTCTTAAACTAAATTCGTTTAAATTTTAAGTAAAGAATTTATTCTATAAATTATTTAAGAGCTTAGTTATACTATAAATAGTTAAAAGAGTAACGAAGAGAAACTTAGAGATTAATACTTTATATAATAAATAGATAGATAATAGATTAATATAAATATATAAGAAGTATATAAATAGTTAATAAATATAGGTGCACTAAAAGTATATTTACTAACTAGATAGAAAATAAATATAATAAGACGAAAAGAAGTATAGTTTAGTATATTAGTTACAATAGCTTTTAGAATAGCGTTTATAAAAGCTCTTAAAATAGTATATCTTTCGTATATAATATACTTAAACTACGTAACGTATTATTATTATAACTATATATTAACTACGATTAATCTTATCTTATAACGATAAAATAATCGTAAGCGACGAAAATTAGAGTCGCTATAAAATTATAACTTATAGCTAACTAGTATATATAGCTCTTGTTATCTTTCTCGAGTTATATAATTAGCTTATCTCTTTCTCTTTATTTAAGATTAAAATAGTTAGGTGTCCTTTTAGTCGTATTTCTATTATAAAGCTAGAGTCTAAAGATTATCGAAGTTTTCTTTTCTAGTCGCGATTCTATTCTAAAGCTTAATTAATTCTTATAGAATACTTTTTAAGATATATATAGTAGGTCTCTATATTTTAGTGTAATTTACGCTTTCTCTTTAATTCTTTTTAAGAAGTATTATTCGCTTCTTTCTCGTCTTATATTCGCTTTCTCTTCGATTCTTTCTAAAGAGCGTTATTCGCTTCTTTTTTATTCTATATTCGCTTCTTTCTTATCTTATTATAGTCTAGTAATCTTATTATAGTGCCTTTATCTCGTAGCGACGTCTTTTTACTTTAGATTAATAGTAATTTTAAACGTCTTTATATATGGGGTCGATAGTAATTTTAGACGTCTTTATACTCGAGATCGATAGTAGTTTTAAATATTTTCGCGATACTTAAGGTCGATAGTAGTTTTAAACGTCTTATTTCTCGTATCTTTCGATTCGTTTTCTTACTTAATATTAATAGTAAAGGAATCGATCGATTAGTCGAGTCGTCTTAATCGGCGATAATATAGATATATTCGATTAATTACTATATAGTTAGTACGTAGTCGATACGTAATAATAAAAGATATAAAGAAGAGCGGGTTTTAGAAGCGTAACTATTTTATTACTCTTTAAGTTTAGTAATAAGGCGAATATTTTCTATATCTATATTCTACTATATTACTAAACTTATATTATAATAAAATATCGAGAGTAGTAATAATAAGGGGTTTATTATATAATTTTTAACTAAAGAAATAAAGGTTATAGCTTTATAAGATAAAAGCTATAGCTAATATATATAGAAAATAAATCGAATAGAGAATAGTATATAGCGTAATCTTACGAATATAATTTAGAAAAAGTATAGTATTATAGAAAGATCCTACGAATATAATTTAAAAAAAGTATAGTGTTATAGAAAGACCCTACGAAAATAATTTAGAAAGAGTATAGTAATTATTAAAATCGGTTCCCGCCTCACCACATTAAAACTAGAAATTCGTGACTTTCTCGATATTTCTTAACACCATACCTTTACTATTAAGGTTACGCTTTTATAATTGATACTACAAGATTGGGAATACTTGAAAGTACTAAGAGACTTTTTTTCGCTGATAAATTCCGTCGAGAGAGCGACCTTAACCCTCCCTTTAGAGTTATGTAGCTGCCGGTTGTGCTTTGAATGCTGATGTCAGCTTCATCGATTATCTCTTCGTTCCGATCGGAATTGTCCTGGTCTCAGTCGCAGGTAGATGGTCACAATGGTACCACCATTGTCACTGATTCATAGTCGTCATTTCTCAAGACAGTTCGACACTGCCCGATTCATGCTCTCCAGCGGAGACCTTCAGTTTATACTCATGATCATGCATCGAGCGACCAACCACCTCTTTTTCCAAGTGGACCGCAGTTCTGTTGGTGAGATACTTCGATGGATCATTCATAAGGCACAGCAATGCGATACCAAGGACTCCAAATGGAATCGTCGCATAGAACACCCTCCTGAACGAGTAGGCGTATGCTTCTCGGAAGGCCAGTCGAGTAGCTGCCGCTACTTGAGGTGTTAGACCTCTAACTCCCTGGAGAACTAATGGTACTCCAGAGCCGTCTTCGATTACCGCAGGGATGAGTTGTTCAAGGTCATCAGCCGAAAATCCGTTTTGCAGTGCCGCCTTCGTTATTCTTGGGACGAGTTGGCTTCCCAAGGCGTTCTGGAGGATGGTATTGAAGATGGCATTGCCGACACTCCCCGCACAAAGACGAAAGGTTCCTATGAGGCCCAGTGCGACACCGAATTGTTCTTGACGAACGTGCAGACCGGCTCCAACGACCGAGAGTTGCGATATCGCAGAGAATGGAGTTTGGCCGAAGCAGAGGAACACCATCCAGGCAACCTTGTGGCTTGGAATTGCGACAGCATACAACGCCACAAACACTGTTTGCATCGATAGCAGCCCAACTAATTGGTATTTCAGGTAACCGATCTTGTGGAGTAAGGCAGGGATCACACTGGCCGTGATGAATAGGCAACACCCGTAAGGTAACGCCATCAGACCAATTTCGACGGGGTCGTGGGTAAAACAATACAGGCTCACTTGGGGTCCAAGTCCGGCGACTGTCGTAAATACCATGTTGGTTATCGATGCGCTGACCACAAATACACCGTAATTTTTGAAGTTGGTCATTAGTTCTTTAGGGAAGAAGGGGTTGCGAGCCAGCGTACAATCATACAATAAGCTGCCCGCAAAAGTCAGGCCACCAAGAACGATCGGTGCAATGGTAGAGGCACTTCGCCACGGATGCGCCTCGGTGCCTGCCCAGGTAAGTCCGACAAGGAAGACGGTGGTTCCAGTTGTGTACAAGAAGATGCCGATGTAATCAAGGGTTTTGAGCTCTTGCCATCTGGACTTGTCATAGTCGCCCTGCGGGTGAGAAGGCGGGAAGTAGAAGGCGGCTGTACCGGCTAAGCTCACCACGGTGTAGATGATAGAGATGTAATATATCCAGCGCCAGGTGGCGTGTTCAGTAAGTTCGAGAGCTATGAGCACGGCGCCACATCCCCAAGGAATGTTGATTGGAACCTCGGTCCAAGCCACACCGATGCCGCTACCAAGTCAGTCAGCAAAAATGCATAGATGTACTGAGCGGCGAGTATACCGATATTTATTGGGGAGCAGTTCTTGAATACCAGCGTAGGCAATGCTGATAAAGCCGGTGCCAAAGCCTATGAGCGCTTCGGCTGCGATCATGTCGGTCATCTTCTTAGCCGTACTGGCTACAATCTGTGTTGCTGGTCAGGGTGATGTACGCACTCGACGTGCGCAGTTTCTTACCGAGCCGATGAGCATGAATACTAGGCCGGCGAGCATCATGTATCGCCGTCCAAATACATCACTCAAGCTCCCAGCCAGACCAAAAGAGACGGATCCTGCGATTGACCATGCGCCCAATAGCCAGGTGATGAGTGATACATCACCCAAGTCCGTGCCAATCTGGGCAAGTACACCAGCCATCATGAGAAAGCCACAGGCATAGGCCGGGACGAACGAGAGACCAAGAAACTGCATCTTGTTAGATTCACTCACGTAATGAGGGGCGTTAGCCACGAGTGGCCAGATCTGGCGGAAGAACTCACAAACACGGAGAGTAAAGTCGACAGCGATGGCCTTTCGGCCCTCACCGGATCATCCCCCATGCTGGTAGGTGGAGGGTTATTGCAGGCTGGATCCTCGAAATGCGCAGTCGCAGGAAGAGGCCCGGGCGCCTTTACTGTGTCAGCCATGTTGTTGACCTTGCTGAATTTGGCTAAGTTATCAATGGATTCTCAGGGGTTGGAAGTGCAGGTTTGCGGTCCTAACGCATGAATTGGTACAGGTCGAAAGAAGAGTTCACGTATAATCCCCTTCTACATGCCATATCTTGGAACTTACTTATATTCTCGTCTGCGGATAGCAAGAAGCAGAAGTACCGCTGACAGGCCCGGCACGGGATCCCCACACCCCGGAGTCTTGAGTGATGCGGGTTGGGGCCTCCGGATGCTCATGTTGGCGGATGTGGACTTTCTTTCACTATTCCCTCCCGAAAACAGGACTAGACTATTTCAGAGAAACGTCTTCGGAGTTGTTGTGGTCTCCGCCACGCCCTTATTCGTCCCGGTTTTGTTGTTAACGGAGTCAATGTTCAGTGGTTGTATGGCACGAGTATCCTTCCGAATGATGCCCACATTTTGGGCTCTCGCGCTACGGAGCTCATCAAAGCTGTCATATGCTAGTTCGTCCTTTTCAACACCCGAAGGCTGGGTGTTACGTAATGAACGGCTTGCTTCACGGGAGAAGGTCCTGCTGGCATTGGTTCCCACTGTGACACCTTCGAGAATCTCCCTCTAACCTCTTCTTACAAAATGACGGAAGAAGACGGTAATGATTTCCTCCCCCAGTGCATAACATATTTCCACCTAGTCTTCTTTCCACAGCTTCAGACAACCACAATATAGCCTCTCTTCTCGCTTACTGGTCAGAGCCTCTCACACCAAGTTTGCCCACGCAGCACCTGCTTACACGAGTGAGGCTGCAAAGCTCCAATCTAACCTGGTCGGGATCGTTGACTGCGCTCCAAGCTTCATTACACCTATCTGGAACTTTACGAGTTGTAACAATGTCGCCCATTCCTCTTCCACCAATGCGTCGCATTGTGACCTCTCACACTGACCAAGGACAAGCCATCGTAGCCAGCGACAATTTAATCTCTTCTCAACTTCTCCCGCATGGAGCTGGATCGGTGACTATTTGGTCCAGCGCCACTTCGCCTGCTGATGTAGCTTCACACGACGACAAGGGGCTAGCTGAGACTGGCTTCGTGAATAACGGCTCTATCTTTCGGATAGTGGACATACCACCACGGAGCGTCGGCGCACTTCATCGCTCAATTTCACTGGACTATATCATTGTACAGAGGGGCTCAGTTACGCTCACTTTGGACGAAGGGTCAAAGACGATTGTGAACGAAGGGGATTTTGTGATTCAAAACGCTACTATGCACGGTTGGGACAACGAGACGGATGAGTGGGCGCGGATCATTGCCATAATGCTGCCTGCAACGCCCCCGGTCGTGAATGGGAAGGAGCTCGAAACTGATCTATCCACAATGTTTCCAACAAGCGATTGAATACCAACGATATCACGCCGTGCGTCGTCCCATTTCCAGCAGTACGTATAGGGGGGATCAATTCTCAATGAGCAATGGAACACGACCTACGGCTTCAGAGCGTGTATCCTGATTTATTTCCATACCATTTTCGAGCACCGACCTGCAGCAGAGTCACGAGTGAAACCACCTCATAGGCCGGTCGGCGTTGGAGCTCGCAAGCCAACTCTGACCTCTGTTCATCAAATGGTTTTTCTGGGGCCATCGCGGCAACGCCGTTCTTGCAAGCGCATCTGATGGAACGCTGTGATATGCTTGTGACAGTCAGTGTTCCGCTACTACTTTGACTGCTGGCTTGACTGCATCTTCGATCGCGTTCTTCATCCATCCCTACAGTTAAACAGTGCACAATCTAATTCAAGCATTGAAACTCTGGTCCTGTTAAACCTAGAGTATAACAGACCTTTTATAAATACGTCTCTCCTGCAACATTTTTGGCTGTCAATCGCCGTCGGTGTTAGCATCCAGCCTCGCGGGCTTCTATGGATGTGTAGGCGAGAGTGAAATTAGAAGGATTATCGATGTGCTTGATCTAAAGGAATCGGTATCATGGGCTTATATGGTTACCAAGGGAGTTTGCACACGAGTTAGAAATAAGATCATATTGAACATCTCATAGCCTACTGTTCAAGCCACCCAACGCTTTCGAAATGAGCACAGTGGGAGTGATCCGCAATTGCCCGTACAGGTCTTGGTGGTGGGCCGCAGTTTCTCGGGAGACAGTTAATAATCCGCGGTTCTCGTATTACACGACCGTCCGTGTCGATGCTGGCAGGTTCGTGACTTTGGCTCCACGCTCATCGCTCTTTCCACAGCATTAACCTTACATCAGTACATTTCTCCCACCACGACTTAACCTTGGTCGTCTTTAGTTCAATTCGCCAGACTTGACTCTCAACCGGTGACCGTAAACATGAACCAGAACCACAAAGCATAGGCCGAAGGCAACAGTAGCTGCCTGGGTACCAAAGCTGGTTTGGAATCCCACGAGCGCGCCCCAGGGTTGCTGGAAGTACCCGACACTGAAACCACCAATGACACGTAAGAAACTGATCCAGCCTGCAGTCTCCGCCGGCGCAGTAGGATACGCGTCGACTGCATAAGCAAAGGTGGCAACAGAGAGAATCATAATTCCGATGACGTGCATACCCCAGCCGATGACGAGAACGGCGACGTTGAGATGTAGATGGAGCGTAAAGCCCACCATGACCAGACCGGCTATCATGAGGATCGCCGCGAGTTCCGCATTGATGAGGCGCACTTCAGGCTCAAAAACGCCCTTGTGGCGCCGAATGTATCGCTTGGCGTGCCAATCGTTGGAGAAATGGCCAAAAATCTCACCGAGGAAGACGGCCACGACAGGAGTAAAATAGAGGTATCCTAGTTGCTTGTAGTTGTAACCGTAGCCTCCAAACTCGACGGGCGTTGCAAAGAGAATGGCAGTCGAGACATTGATGCCAATAGCCCATGCAAAGCAGATCAGGCTAGGATCACGGTCAGTCCAGTGAATTCCATGCGCAGCAAATTGGCTATGAGTATGGACTTACTAGTTGAAAAAGATCAATATCAGCACTGGCTTCAGAAGAGCCTTGACAAATTTTACGAGGGAGTGGCGAAGAGTGAGGAAATAGTGTTTGTGGTGCTTGATCTGCCAGATGCCCATGATTCGAGACATCCTGGCGGTGAGCGTCGTTGGTCGATTTGGCTGCTCGTGCTGGTGAACGTCCCTGTTAAACCAGGTCTCATCGAGGAAAAGGAGCAATGCGACAAAATAGAGACAGTGCATAGCAAAGCCAAGCCACAAAGGTGCTTTCCAGCTGTTGGTGCCGGCAAGCATGAAGTTGGCAATGAACGGGCCACAGTATGGAGACACGATGAAGAGGCAGGTCCAGATTCCGATCTTTCGGGCTCGTTCGTGGAAGAAGAATATGTCGCGCAAGAACGCGATCGCGATCGTTGGCGGTGCATTGGATATGAGTCCAGAAAGAGCCCGAGTGACGTAGAAAGAGTTGAAGGTGGGCGAGAGAGCCACGCCCAGGTTCAAAAACAATGCGATGAAGGCTGTCCAGAATACCACTGGTGCTCGACCCCACCAGGTCGACAGGGGGACCCAGAACAAAGCGCCTACGCCCCTGACTTTGTGAGCCTCAGTCCGTCGAGATCAATAGTGCGAGAAACTTACAGCAGCAGGATGTTTAAAGTGTTAGCGTGGTTGACATCGTTGGGGTTCATTTGCCAGTGAGTTCCTTGCGCAATGATCAATGGGGGACACAGCCCGGAGATGAAGTCGCTGCAGAATGCGCCGTAGGCTAGCGTATATAGTAGAGCGTGTTTCTTCCAGGATGACCAGCAGAGCGGATCGCCGGGATCTTCAGACGGCTGCGGAAGAAGAATGGTCTTTGAAAAAATATGTTAGCCCCTGCAAAGTGCACAGAAAAAGCCGTCGTCACGTACATGTCCATCCTCTGCGAGCTTGAGATGATGTGTATTCGCGCCCGTTATGTCCAACAGTACACCACCGTCCGTTTTGATAAAATCAGGAACTGCTTCAACGGTATGAAACCGTTCGATCTGCTGCATGTCATCCGCATTTTTGTTAGGAGTAGCCATCTTTGCGCGGAAGGTGTTTGCACGATTTCGAGAATGATAAACGGCAAAGATGAAAAGGATCTTCGAGCCAGGGGGGCGGGGAGACCCTAGCAATATACCCGACTGAGTCAAACTACCACAGTGCCTTATTCAAGTACATCCATGGCAAGGGAACTCCGAGCCCAGGTTAACAGAGCATCCGGGGTCGCAAGGCACCGGTGCATCGGCGGGGTTGAGGGGTCCCCGGTAGCCCACTCCGTAATCCCACGCAGTGCATGCACTCCATGCTGCTTAATTACATTGTCTTTTGTTCTTGTAGCCCTCTGGGAGGGTCTAGACTCCAAATGGCAGAAGGATGGGTAAAGGCGGTCCCAAGACCTAGTCAACATATTGACCGACAAATCAGATGCCGCAAATCACCACAATAGAAGGCCCATCAGGACTAACTTAGCAGCTGATGTCGATAGCTGCATTCTTATTGAACTTGAAGATCAGTAAGATGATTTTTTCACTGGGCTGTTTGGTGCATGTCCGTGAAGATATCTGGATGACAGGTTCAACATTGCTCCCCGGACTTACCCCGCTGGAGCGCCAAGGATTGTCCGTGACATGGTGGCCCTGAGTCCTCCGGAGTCTCCATTTCCGAGCGGAAGTCCGATGACTTCTGCACTCCGATTTACGCGTTAGTTTACTCCGAAACCACTTCTCCTCGAAAGCCTTATGGATTCCCAACAGTCTAGGGTAAGGCGCGGGCGGAGTAGGGGTCATTGTATGGGGAGAAGCTTCGGTAACCCGCGTCATAAGTCTTGCTCCTGAATCTAGAGTTATTTTGTTCGCATTTGGCACGATTCAACGTAACAGGTCAGCAGGACTTGACGATATTGACGGCCACCTATGCACTAGCTCATTGGCAGCGGACAGAATATCCTGGTTCTCGCTGACTACGGTATTTGCTGTGGTCCTATACCTCCTTAAATCGTATCGTCCTCGGCTCGCCGTGACTGCAATCTTGATTCGACGTAGATCTTCAAGCATAAGAATTCAAGCTCAAGCAATGTTCGTAAGGATTGAATGTGATCAGTGCCTCCATCACGAAGTAGTCTTGCCAACGTGCCTCGTAGTCAAACGGACGTCGAAATGACTCTGCTTGACAAACCAGATGTTCTCCGTTGCCCATTCTTCGTCAGGGTATGCGAGGTGAACCTGAAGATGATTAGCACTGTACGCAAACCGGACCAGAAAATCTGAAAAGTAGAAGCTTCTGGGGAGTGGCACAAACTCACCTCGAACGTGCGTAGGATAGCTGGCACCAACTTGTACATTTCCAGATAGCTGATATTCTTTCCAACACAAGTTCGGGCGCCGGCACCAAATGAGAACAGGAAAGAATTCATATCCGATATGTCCTTCTCAGAGCCCTCAAGCCATCGTTCAGGGCGAAACAGCTCGACGTCCGGTCCAAAAATTCTCTGACTGCGATGAATCGTCCACGCGCTGCACCCGACGATAGTTCCGGCAGGTATAAATTGACCACAGAGCTCAACTCCGCCCTGGGGGACAATCCGCTCCAGAGGAAGCCCCGCAGCAGGATGGATGCGAAGAGCCTCTTTGATGACTGCGCTCAGGTAGGGCATTTTTTGGGACTCCTCCCATCGGACAAGCTTATCTTCGCTGAAAAACCCGGATCTTTCACCATCACTAATCTCCTCCATCAATTTTTTGAGCTTTTCCGGATTCTTGAGCAGATTGTAGAAGATGGAACGCATGGAAATAGCTGTCGTGTCAGATCCAGCAAACATGTTGGCCACCGTCAAAGAGAGCACTCGCTGAGGGTTCATGAATTCGGGATCCCGTTTGCCTGCCTCCATGAAGCGAGACAGGAAATCTCGCCTGCCTCCTGTGGCCTCTGCTTCGGTGGTCTTCTCACCTCCGACGCGACTCTTCATTCGTTGCTGAGCAAAAGTCACGACGGGGGAAGTTGCGTTGACGACACCAAGGCGACTGAGCCCGAGCCGGACCGGGTTTTTGAGGATGAACCAGTCTAAGATTGGCATCTGACCGACCTGTTTATGCCCGTCAGTACAACGAATGCCGTCACTATGCATATCGTACTCACCACCGCGAAATATTTGAGCGTTTTCTCGGCACTGGCTATAATATGATCAACATCGATGCCGTTTTCAACGAACCCCAGCCGTTGTGAATAAGTAAGCTCTCCAATGACGTCGAAAGCGAAGTATTGAAGCCAGGTAGCAAAGTCGCAGACACCGTCAGGACCCGGCTTGTCGGCGTAACGTTGATTGAGCTGCTTCAAGAATTCCCGTGCAGTAGAGTCCACGAGGGGTTCAAACTGAACCAGGGTACTCATCGCATATGCATTGGACACGGCTCGTCGGAGCTTTGCATGATACTTCTCATCCACAGTGTTGAACATTCCCTGGAGGAAATGCCCTTCTCTTGTGATGGTCTGTTGAACGGGATAGAAACCGGACTAAGGGGCGTTTAGTATAATGTAATCTTCCAGCTTGGATATGTACTCCAAAAGCAGAACTGACCTTGACATAGCCTGAATTGAGCGCATAAATGATCTTAATGGCCTCGGGCTCTGAGACGGATATCACGTTGGGGCCCAGTCGCACCAACGGTCCATACTTCTCGTGCAACTTGACGTGAGCGATATGTGCCTGACCTGACCAAACTAGGACGGTGCGCCATATATCTGAGAACGCAGCGAGGAATGGACCCGGAATTCTTGAGATTCCATAGAAATATTTGTTGTAGACGCAGAACCCCAGCAGAAGAAGTATAGTAGCCGGCAGGAGCGAGCTTGACAAGTTTTCCAATAGCATACTGGCGTTGTTGTGTGATCACCAAGTTCGCTATGCCAGCAAGCTGTTCATGAAATGCAGAGACTCAGGCGCATGTATGTACGCAAAAAAGAGCGTGGGAGTTTCAAACAGGACCATATGCCCAGACGTCCGGCCGGGGAATCGCAAGTCCCACTTCTAGCCACCAGGCTTCGGCACGTTCGCTTCGCAACAATAACCCGAAGTGGCGATGGCCGCCGTTCCGAGAAGCTCCCAAAATCAGATGATTTCGAATTTATGCAGGCAAGTGATGCGCTCCAGACGTGTCACTATCCATCTAAGCCTTGTCCCTCTGCAATTTGCTTAGGTAACACGGGGCCGGCCATTGCATGCTGTCATCGGCTTATGGCAAGTCTGGACAAAGAGTGCCACTCGACATTGCTGCCCAAGTCTCTTAAAACGTGGTGGGACACACTGTGGACAGGTCATTCACAGCTCTCTGGACCAGCAACACAATGTTGCTCGCATCAAGCCAGCAAGTGGACGTTTTCTGCTCTGGTCAACGACGAGCAATGACACGTAGACAAATTTTTATCCAATTGATGCTATAGCTATTGTTCTTTTTTGAAAGCGGGTAGTATGCCAGCATTCTCGAGTGATTTGAGGGTGGCGAAATAGTTCTCGTGTGTATCTTCATGGTGAGTCCAGCCGAATTTCCTGGCCTTGGTCATGGATGAGATGGTCTGCCACGATCTCCCAAAAGCCCACATCTCAGCATCCCAAGACGTCCAACCCCATGCCTCAACTTTACCTCCATACTTTGACACGATTCTCTCCCATAGCTCTCCCTTGTCCTTAGACCATTCGACAAGGTCGAACTCAGTCGTGAGCGTCTCATGCTGCCCAGCTGCCCTGTCCCACTTAGGTGGAGGACACTGCAAAGTCTGTCAGCCATCCAGAACATCTTTCGGCCAGTCAGGACACTCACGTCTGCTCCATAGTAGGCAGCTAGCTCAGGCCAAAGAGCTCTCCAGGTGAAGACATCACCATTAACGTAGTTGAAGGCTTCGTCTTTAGTATGCTCTTCCGTCGCCGCCCAAACCGACATTTTTGCTAGCCCTGTCGATGAAGACTTATCATCCAGGGTATTCCACATGTACTCATTGCCGAAGAATCGGGCGGGCTCGTTCAGCTCGCGACAAAGCAAGAAGTAAATGCCGAGCGTGAGAGCTTCCGACATTCCCGAGCCTGATCCCTGGCATGAGCATGAGCACGACAGATACAGGCATTTGACTGACCATGTGGCGTGAATCCAATGATGCCATTTGGTCGGATGACACTCCAATGCCAAGTTCGCCGCTTTTGTTGGAGGGCGAACATGTAATCCTCCTGAGGAAAATAGAAGTTGTTTGGGTCTTCGTAACGAGGCTTGTCTTCAACCGACGGCACCCTCTTGACCGGTCCAAGATGCACACCATAGTGCTGACGCCTTGTCAGTAGTTGCAACAAAGCGCGAGACAATGTGTGTTGAACATACTTTACCTCCAGTTTGGAGAACCACCCTTTCGAGCTTTGGGCAGATATCATCGATGGTGTCAAGGAAGTTCTTGAACAACGGCACATTTTTCTCGCGTAACAACTTGAAGTCCGCCACATGGACGTAGGAGGTAAAAAAGGCATGGGTGACATCCTTGCAGCTCGGTCCAAGCTTCCTCGCCAGGGTTTCAGCAGGTTCGAGAAAGTCCAAAGCCACGAATGAAACCCGTGGGTCGATCCAGGAGTGTGTCAGTGGTCTCCTTGACGTGGCAATGATTTGAGACCTTTGTCCTGTTTAGCAAGGCAATGTGAACGTCGTTGACCTGGTGGCATACCACTCGGACTCCGGTTGCTTCACTAAATACTCAATAATCGCATGACCGCTTATGCCGTTGGCCCCGGTCACGAAGGCAACCTTCCCAGTGGATAGAGGCATAGTGAGTTAGGAGTCGCATGAATATGCGATCGTCACGTGGCTCGCAAATGCACAATCGTAGGAGCTTACGACTTTGGACAAGCGTGTTCAAAAGTCTGATCACAGCAGGATGGAAGGTCTTGCAGTGTAGTGAGGAGGGGATATGCCAATGAGCAGTGTCGGCGAGTGATACACCCAAGACATAAGTTCTCGTTGGCAGTGATGAAAGGAGACGGACGGGATATAACCTTTTTCCCCCACTTCGACCGCGGAGTGAAGCACACGGAGCGGCTACAAGTACGGAGCAGTCGGGGACTCCTGAAATTCTTGGAGCTTCGGAGTGCGTGGGATTGACAATCAGAAGCAGGAGAATCCCGGGCAGCCTCCTCACACCGCTTGAGATCGCAGGGCACTCCCTCCCGACGGAAAAGCCCTCCACCATCGCCATCGGGGAGCGATGGGGTGGAGAGGTGGGAGTGCGGTTCGCTCAGGGCCCTGGCCATTCTCGAAGTACGGAATCAGTCCCCAAGTACATGGCCGATGTTTAGTGAGAACCCATGTTTGGAAAAAAGTGAATGTGTCTCAGGCGTCGGGCAAAGCCAGTGTCTATGTCACCAGCTGGCCGCATGATTCCAGCCTAAATAATAAGGGCTATCAAGCACCGCGCTCGGCGCACTGTTTTAAGACATTCTCAAGTTTACGAGCCATAGTCATTCCGTAAGGTGTGACGCTTGAATCCGTTTTGAGCAGTTCGACACAAACCTGTAGAACTTGCTGAGGATCGTCCATTGAAACACGCTTTCCATTGCCTCCACTGAGCTGCGGTTTACCCCTATCGTACTTCAGGAAGAATTGCCAAGCTTCATCTTCGGGTGGTGTAATATCGATAATGATGTCTGAAGGTGGGTAAAAGTCCTTGTCCGACCGTGTTTCCCTGGTCGTAGATGTAGTACTGACTGCCCAAAGGATGATGGCAACTCGATACACAGCAGCCGGCCACCACAAGGGCCGTAGCTCGCTCGCCGTCTCTCGAATAATTCGTAGTGTCTGGCCGCAGTGGAACATCGCTTCCTGCGGCGACCGAATCCAGGATTGAATGTTGCCGCTCGTTTCGTGAAAGCCGTGTCCATCCCTCACTTGAGCGTACCGTTCAACCTGTACAAAGGAGACAACCATGTTGAGGTTGAGGAGGTGATAAATTATCATAGTCAGGTTTTTCAGGGCCTGGCCCCGGGTCCCTGTCGGAACCAACGTACGCATGAAGTCATTCCAGGTCCGCAATAGAGACCTGATCTCCTCAAGGCGTAATATTGATGATGTTCGGAAATTGTGGCTCGATGATCTTGTCAGCACTCGGTTTGGTTCGCATAAGAACGTCTCGCATAGATGACAGATGAGGATGTGGATCGGATACAATAGCAGCCGCATGTGCAATACGCCCACGGTACCCTGCCAATGGACGGTTCTATCCTCGAGGAGCGATCTAAAGAGCTCTCGGAGAGACTGTTGACGTGGGCTTGCACGTTGTGGCTCGCCAAACTCTGAGGTTTCCTGGCCTTGTCGAAGTTTCCACCATTCAATGGGATCATTCGCAAGCCAAAGGTCGTCAGCTTCGGGGATCGGTCTTTCAAGCTCATAGATGGCAACCGAGAGGTTACCGTCATAGAAAAGGTTGACTTCTTGATCGATCATAATGCAGCTGTATGCCAACCTGTCCCGCGATGGTAGTTAGCCAAACTCCTTGGGAAAGTCCAGATTCCATGTGTACGAACCTCGAGTTATACTCGTAGTCCTTCCAGGACTTCCAAGCGTGCTCAACATTTGTTCCTTCTTCAGAATGTGAATCGCATTCATGATATTTGGAGCGTCCGAGAAGACACATATTCCGTGCCAACTATCAGCGATGTTAGTCGGTGCTGTCAACATACTGTACTGGCTCAGAGCATGATGGCAGTAACACTTACGCTGACGTACTGACACATCTGCCCCACAGTCCCCATAAGCCACTTGTCGCCACTGAAAGCAGTTTGATACACACATTGGATCCCGCAATGGAGAGCAAGGGCGCTCCTCGGCGTGGCAGGGTCCTTGTCCATCAGCTTGACCAGAGCCAAGGAGCACACCTCCAGCAGCCCTATTGAAAGCCGGCGAGCTTTGGCGGCCGAATCTCTCATTGAACCGTAGGCTATCAATAAAAGCAGAAGAATGACCGCGACTTCTCCCTGCCTATCATTGATGATCTTGTTCGGGTCAAGTTTGCGCTCCGGGATGAGTGGGTAAAAGGGCTCGAAGCTGGTCAAGTAGTTTTCGAAGTATTTCTGTATGATGGAACTGGGTGGCAGTAACAGAATTCGGGCGGAGCTGTAATTTTTGAAACTGAGAAAGAGTCCAGAGGTAGAGTTGGAGCTCAGGCTCAGCGTATTCAGGGCCATTGCAAAGAAGGACTGAGCGATGCCCAGCATTCGTTCTCGTGTCGTCTCATTGAACAAAATATTGGCGAAGTTCTCACTCGCTGAAAAGTGTTGATCTCTCCATGCATCAGGCGTCTGCGACCAAGGAGCCGACTCTTCAGATTGGTCCCCCAGCCGAGCAATATTTTCACCAGACCGGAAGGTTCCAGTTCTCTCATCGGCAAGCGTGCTATGAAAAGGGACTTCATGATCTGTGAGCATCACCTCGTGCACCTGGTGCCTGGGACTGACATTTCCTGAGGCTAAGATTTTGTCCCAATCCACATCGCGGGGCGACAACAAAGCGGAGGCATTGCCGAAAATATCCAGAAAGTGGCCGGTCATGTCAGGATCGAGTGGGGAAAGGTCAGTCCAGCCTGCGTCGAAAGCGGTCGTGGCAGGCCTAGAACCATGGGTGTTGCCAGAAGTTGGACGAACATTTGGACAGCCTGTGTCCTTCACGATCAACGCACCGGAATCCGTGAATAGAGCTGTATCATCTGTCGTGGGCCATGTCGAGCCACTATATGTGAGAGGCATCGGTTGTAGACCTGGGAGATTCGACGAGCTCCAAAAAAGATTCCCCCAATTTAGATCCACGTGCTCGACAGTGCCCGGTGCGGAGAGGCTTGGTGGGCGTGAAGGTCGGGATGCAGGACTCGGGTTGACAGTTGGGTCCATTCCACTGGCGGCAGCAGTATCTCTGGTCAATTCCCCTTCAGATCTTTCCCACATTGACAGCTCTTCAGTTTGCACGTTGTTCTGGCCCGATTGAGTGCTCACATGAGTCCAGTGGTTCGGGTTATCCTTAATTGTCTGACTTTTGATGCGGTCACTGTCTACGCCCTCAGGCGAAGCACTGGCTTGCACTCGGCCATCACCATTACTTTCGGCTGGTTTATCGGTCATAGTAATTGAATTGGATGTCGGGATTGCACGCCCTGCAGCTCGACGAGAGGTGCGCGGCACACATGTAAGGCCCTTTGCACGACACCGGCCACAGGGCTGTTGTCGATCGCATTTGGTCTTCTCTTTTGCACAGATGGCACATGCGCTGAAGAGGATTGGAATTGGGGGAGGGCTAGCATGTGGAGCATCAATAGTCTGCCCTGATGTAGTACCTTGACGATGCAGGAGGTAATGTCTCTGCGCCACGTCCCTGTTGGTTCGCAAACACTGTAAGCCACATATTTGCCGTGAAAGGATGCATTGGCTTACTTGCGGTTGAAAGACAGGTGGCAGGCGTTGCACTTGAAAGGGCGAAGATTGGTGTCTACCACGAAGACGCCAGAATGAGCGTCGTCTTTCAGGGGATGAGGGAGGTAAATCGGAACTTACGAGTCAGGATATGTCGCTGGAGGTGTTCTTCGCGGACGAATTCGCGACCACAGTAGGTGCAGAATACCATGTTTCGTGATCAGAGCGACATTCTGTGTGGTTCGACATGGGGAAAGAGCAGTGGGAACCCTAAATCTGCAATCAAGGGCCGAAGCATTTATCGTAATGCAATACAGACACAGGGAATGTCAATCCCGATTTTGCGGTTCCCTCTCGTGGGTCTGGCAGGCAGTCGATAGGGACCACAAAGGTTGGAGAAACAGACGGGAAAACAGAAGCCGGGGAAGAAGATATTATATACTAGAGCTTAGCCAAGCAGGAGAGCATGGGCTTTGCCCATATGGAGAATGGCGGGCAAAGGAGGGGTCGGAGGGGTACGTGGAGGCCCCCCTAGCCCCCTCGGTCTCTAACTAACAGATCACGTAATAATGATCTTGGTAAGCGGTGGCAAGGCTCCAAGTTACCTTAATTCTTGGGGATCCTAGTGCGGCCCCAGGCGTGGAAGAACCTCGAGGGCCCTCATACTAATTATACGCTGTGCGAAACAACTACACAAATTGACACGACCCAGGGGACTTCGTAGATTGACGAGTCTTTCGTAAGCTTCATCCTTTTGTGAGGGTGTGGGGAAATAAGATAAGGGCTTAGATAGAGGCAGACTTTTGTCACACGAGAATTAACATTGGACTCCTTCTGGACCCATTGATGTTGGTAGACATAAGTCACATATCATTCGTCCCAGCACCTTCAAGTTAGTACAACTGACATTGGTTGAACAAATACGTTGCAGTGGTCCCTATTCCTCGTAAGCCTCTTTCACATTACCCCTAGCACTCATCAGTCTCGTGGCGAGGGGTTGGCAGCTGGACCATCCAATTCTCCTCAAGCCGTCGATACAATGAACACGCCGTCTTTGCGCCAACTCGTCAGTATCGATGACACCAGTCTTGCCGGACGGCCCAAAGGCGTAAACACTGTTCGGGTCCCATGGTGCTACACCATACATGTAGGCAACCCATTTCTTCCTCATGTCGTCACTAACTGCTACAGCCTCCTTCACATGGGAGTAGTCATATTCGCCGAACAGGAAAAGAAGATCGATGGCATGGTGCGCTCCAGCGGCAGGACGCCACGGGTTCTCTTGCTGTGAAGGGTCAATTGTCAGTGTCTATGAGTGCCCGGAGACTGCGGATGGTACCTACGTCCACGATGTAGCGAAAACACGTTCGCTTGCTTGCGTCAGTCTCCATTCGGACGATCTCATCGCTGGCGAAAGCAAATTTGAGATCGTTTATGAAGGCGCCGATTCTGGACTTGGTTGTGTCCAGTAAGGTGAAGTCAATACCGTATAGCTTGACAATCTCAGCGCCCACCGGCGTGTGCTGCGCAAATATGTCCCGAAGCCTTGGAAGGCCCAAAGCCGCAATCCCGGGCTCGAAACCTCTCGACTCCCAGTGACAGTCTCCCACCAGGATGGTTTCCAGCTCAGGAAGATCAGCAAAAGGCCACACGGCACCTTCGGGACCTCGCGCAAAAACGCCTGCCTCCTCATTGATCCACCAGTTTTTGAACCCGAGCTTGCCAATCCCAGCGAGCAGATCCTCTACTAGTATGGTCTGGAGATCTTTTGATCCACAAATGGAGTGCAACTTCTCCATGACGGCTTCTGTAACTGGAAGGGGCGTAGCTGGGGTGAGATAAAGCGATCCGGATTGAAGAACCGCACGTCTCATCCCCCTCGAAGGGGAAGGGCCATGGAGATGGCCATGGACTGCTATAGCCCCTGCACTTTCTCCAGCTAGAGTGATATTGGCCTATTGTGGCTCCTGAGTTAGCATGCGCAACGGTTCTCGAGACGATATCCCTACTGGATCTCCGCCAAATCCGGAAATGTGCTTCTGCACCCATTCAAACGCGCGTTTTTGATCGTGGAAACCAAAGTTGGTCTTGCCCCCATATACTCCGTAGCCTAGAACATTCAGACGGTGAGAGAAATGGACAGTAATAACAGGCAGTTCAAGCCGTATTGAAACTTCGAGTAGATCGGTGGGATCTGTGTAGACATGTTAGCACCTATGCCTCAGCGATCAATTTCGCATTACAAGCTGCGACGAAGACCAGAGCCAACTGACCAGTGAAACCCTGCTCAATATTGACCATGGTGTAAGCATGGCCACCGCCTAAATGCAGTCTGTCAGTATAGCATCGACGACTGGTCCTTCAACAATTACCGTGCACAAATATATATACCGGAACCATGGCACTCCTATTGCGCAGAACCACCTCCGGTACAGACACGACCAGGTTGAGACATTCAAACTCGTTCTGTTCGATGTCTTGGGGCATCTCTTGCTCACGGGGGAGACTGTAAAACTGTCGGATATCGCGGTACGGTTGTGGACATTTCGGCCTACATAAAACGAAATCAACATTCCGTTGAAACCGCTTCGCATATCCGTAGTAAAGGTCGGATAGCTGCGATAGTTTGAAGCTCAGTGACTGACCCGAATTGTGTGCAATCGATGGTAGCGCCATTCCAGTCATCCACGCCAACTGAATGCTCGTATCTCCCCGGGATTGAAGCATATTTGATGCCACGAAATTGGTAGCTACGTCCCTTCGCGGCTGGTACAAGCGTGGCGTTCAGAGTGTCATGATAGATGCTTGGAAACGCGGACATGTTAGCTGCCGACGTAGCGTCGTGTTGTAGCCTGCGTGCCGTAGTAATATGGACCGAAACAAAAAAAGACAATGTGGTTTTGTGGACAGAATCTTGGGCAGAATCTTGAGTCCATTACTAAAGCCCATCGGATGTCCGACCAGCTAGATCTTTCGGCCCGACTAACTTAGGTACAAGCAGACCATGCTTTCGATGCGGCCTCAGAGGACCGTGGCCCGGCCAACGGAAGCCGAGTGCATCAAGCGTAGAAATCTCCTGTACCTTCCAGATTCAAGGGTCAACGTCAAACGATCGTGAAGCGAGCCGGAGCAGTCTTCGTGACACATGATAGCAAAAGTGACTAGTCTGTCACCAAAATCTCAATTCCCTGTGGACACGAAAATACGCGTGATCACTGCAGAGATGGCAGATATGCAAGTACATATTTGTTCAGAGCTGTTGACCTGGTCGATCAGGACGAACATCCTTTACGCGAACTATCAAAGGAGGCTTCTCCCACACGACGTAAACCTTTTGCTTCATCCAATTCTGGCTCTCTTCACAGATTTGTAGGTCAAAGTTCCACAGGAAATTCCCGAGGATCATTCGCATCTCGTGGTAGGCAAGACTATCGGCCGTTAGCACCATCCTCTTTAGTCACTTCCAAATACACTTACTTCTTTCCGAGGCAATTGCGAGGACCAAAAGAGAAGGGTTGCAGTACGCTCTTATTATCGTCCGCATAGCGAGAGTCATTCAGCCAACGTTCAGGAACGAACTTGCTCGCATCCGTGAAGTTCCGTTCTGAGTGATATGCAGCATAATTGCTCACATAACACGAGGTCTGTCGAGGAGTCCGTTAGCTTGGAAGTGTACAGCAGCGATCCCGACTTACCCCTGGAGGGAGGACCTTTCCACAGACCACAGCTGAAGTTTGTGGAACAACTCGGGGAGGTCCAAGTGGTACAGGAGGATACAATCGAAGTCCTTCCTCGAAGCATGCATTCAAGTATTCAAGTCGCGCAAGTGCTGAAATGGTTATTTCGTCTTCAGTCTTGAAGGCAGAACGTATCTCCTTGGCGAGCTTTTCCATTTTATCTGGATTCTGGAGCAGAAGGTAAGTCAAGCCGCTTAGTGCTGTAGCTGTGGTCTCGGTGCCGGCAACCATGAAGGTAATGCCATTTGCATGCATTTCACGCAAAGACATGGCCTTGTCACCTTCTTGTTTCATTACCAGCCCCCAGATATCGGCTTCACCGCTGCCTCTCTCCAGACGACGGTTAACCTTGGCGATGCATTCTTGGTTGTTCCTTGCTTGCTTCGCAATGATGCTTTTGGGTATGAAGAGTGGCCGTAGCAACCGAGCTATGCCGGGGTAGTATCTCAAGATTTGAGACATACTTTGCAGTTTCAAAAAGCTGAAGACCGCCTTCAGAAACCATTCCTGCGAGTGATCCACGAGCAAGTTCAGAGGTTCTCCGAAGCTTAGGTCGGCCATGACGTCGAAGGTAGTATAGTTATACCATCTTTCAATGTCAACCTTAGTATTGGGGTCGCTTGCCACCAATTGGCGAATGCCCGTAATCAAGAGGTTAACGTAACGCCGAAAGGTGGGTTCTTGTTGGAGTAAGGCTCGCTCAGAAAACGCATGAGACAAGATCCTCCGTTGTCGTGCGTGGCTGGTATCGTCCGCCCTAAACAGGCCGGCGTTACCACCGCTTGCATCCGGACCATAGAACGATGCATCCTTTGGAAAGTTTGGTTTGTTTCCCGTGTGGAAACCATAGATGTCTTTCCATGCTGGAGCGTTGATGTAGCTGACCTCGTTCGGGGCCAGGCGGACAACCTCGCCATATTGTTCGTGCAGTTTCATGAGCCATTGCTGCATGTCGCCTTGATATTTACGTATTACCATCGGGATCCTGGTGACACTGGCGAGTCGTGGACCAGGTAAGTCGCGTAGCGGGTGCAAGAAGACATTGTAAATGATCAAGCCAACCACATGGACCAGCCACTGACATGTTTACTCAGTATCATTGCTGTATCAAGCTTCAACCCTAACTTACGAACACACCCACAAGGGCGGCAGCCAGGGCGAGCCTAGCAGTGAGGAATGCGTCCATTCGGTTCGATCTCAAGTCGTTGTCCAAGTATACCAGAAGTATGCCAAAGAGGAACAGCTAAGATAATGCCATTCATTAAGCATAAGGAACTTTTGAACTTGATTTGCAAGCGGCTGTTGTGTGGCATCATAGGCCGGGGGTGGGGCTTGTTTTCGGACTCGATGATTTTCGGAGTCCGAATGGGGTTCGCTGGGGATTTCGCGGCACAGCCCCCATGGCCGTCGAGCCCGGGTTTGGAACAGCTGACTGAAGCACGGGGTTGGGGCCCCGGGTCAAAACTGCACGAGAGATTGTTGAGATCGGGAGGTCGTCAACGATATCCATCATCAGTATTGTTTCCGGCAAGTCCATGTTACTGATGACAATTCACTCTTAGACGATCAGTTTTGCGACTGCATCTTTTCATCTTCCCTCGAAACAGAAAACATCAAAGACCATTATGGGACTGACACCTAACCGTGGCGTCTCCATCGAGACAGCAAAGGCATCCGGTCCCAAACAAGATCAAGACACCTGGAGGGCCAGTTTAGGCGTCGATCCGGCGCAGCACATTCGCCTGGTCGAGCTGAATCACGTACGGTATCAGCACTCTGACATTGAGAAGATAATTACGTTCTTGGAAGGTACAAACAACTCGCCCAAAAAGCCACCGCCTCCATGCTTGCATACGAGCGAATTCATGATTTTCATATTGACGTAGTGGCGTTTCCTGGTTGCTTTAGATTTTGGCTTCGACGTGGCCAAGCGCACGGATACCGAAATCTATTTCAGAGGATATGGGCCGCATCACTACGATTATGTCGTCGTTAAAGGTGACAAACCCAAATTCCTCGGTGGCACATTCAGGGTGGAGAGTCATGCCGACCTGGAAAGGTGACTTCCCTCGGCGCCCCAGACCAGGCAATCTGATCGCTTCATGCTGACAATATGTACAGGGCTAGCAAGTTGGGAAATGGCACTCCTATTCAAGACCTCCACGACGCCCCTGGAGGAGGAAAACTAGTCACCATATATGATCCTGCTGGATGGCCCATAAACCTCATCTTTGGACAGGACGATCAGACAACAAAGGATTCTGGCGTGGTGTTTCCAGAACTCCTGATGAACACCGAAAACGTAAAGACTCGGCTTGGTGCCTGCCACCGTTTCAGTCGAGGCCCAGCGGCCGTGTTCAGAGTGAGTGCCTCATTTTGTGGGCCGCCATGTTGTTTGGGCGTGGCGGGAGAGTCCTTCACTATGACAGTCCTGAATGAGAGGCCGAGGAGTATCGCTAACAGAAGATTCATACAGGTTGGACACTTCGGTATCTGCTACAAGAACTTTCCGGAGGTTCTTTCATTTTACGTTCGAACCTTCAATTTTGTGCCTTCGGACCTCGTGTTTGTTGGCTCAGCGGAGAAGCCGGTCGATGTTGCTGCATTTTTACACATTGACCGTGGTGATGACTTCACGGACCATCACACCTTCTTCCTCAGTCGATCCGACAACGAACGGGTTCATCATTGTTCATTTGAAGTTCATGATCATGATACTCAGTTACTCGGTCATGAGTAAGGCCTCCCTTGTGCGGCTATCATCTCCAAGACAACTAACGTAGCTTGATAGATGGCTGCAGAGAAAAGGATATAAAATCGTGTGGGGCGTGGGTCGACATTTATTGGGATCGCAAATCTTTGACTATTGGCGAGATCCCTCCGGCTTCATGATTGAGGTAATTAAACATTCTTTGAGCCAATTCTCACTGCTCACGGCTAATGAGATACCAGCACTATGCCGACGGAGACCTTGTGAACAAGAACTCCCCGGTCATGAGAATATCAGCTGGTGATGACATGATGCTTATCTGGGGTCCAGATCGCCCCGCGGAATGGCTGGCATAAAACTGTCGAGGATCGTCTCCTGCTGTGAATGTATTGTCCTTGTAAACCACGTCTAGGATCTGTGCATGGTAATTCGACGTGAATTTACTGCCGCTATGGTGAAAATGTGATGATGCCATAGAAGACACTGTGAGCGATATTTCTATACAACCATCATTAATACTGCCGATGGGCAGTTTACTAGTTTACCGGAGTACAAATCGCTAGAGAAACAATATTGAAAACGTGAAAGAACGCTCCGCTATTTAGGTGACGATGTAGTGGGTTTGGCAGCGTTGCTGGTATTGACAACGTCAAGTACCTCGCAGAGACTCCTTCGCCCGCTTCACAGCCAGCACTGGTGGCCCAAGGATCTGGCCTCTTGTGATCTTACACGCGCTTCCTTCTGGTGGCTCTAGGTCGATTGACTGTGATCTGGACAGCCAAAGCACCACAAGATGTCACTTGAAAACCGAGCAACGAGTCATGACCAGCCGTTGTTGACTCTGTCACACTCTAGCAGGGGCTCGGATAGAAATCCTGTGAGGTACTGGAGAGGATGGCTTACAGGACATTAAAAACTAAGGATATCGACAATAGAAATTCCTGCCGCAAATGCTGCTGTAAAGAGGTAACTTACTACATGGGCAATCCACATTTGTGGGAGTCATAAGTCTTCCAATTGAAGAAATATCGTTGGCAACCACGTTTTTCTGAGTACATACCTCGAGTATACGAGAATCTCCTCGGATTTCTGCTCCCGCCATCCACAACCAATGCTCTTCAGCGCATTACCCGCCGCCATGTCGGGCGTTGCACAGCATGGTGAAGCCCATGTCCTGTTTGTGTAAAGAGAAGCGCCAGACTGACTCCTCTCCTTGCAGGGTCAGCGAACAAACCGGAGGAATAATTCTCCTCTAGGGTGACGTCGACACCTACGACTGAGCGTGTATCAGGGCAAGTGCCGTGGAGTAGAACAATATATTATGGGAATTGGTCCAGTCAGGTGTTGATGTTCCCATGCCTGAAGTAGAGCTTCTAGCCTCCGCTTCACTCCCACAGAAAATGAGATCGTCAAGGGTCCGTGAGTGATGGTCTCCATACCCAACATCAGCACGTCCTTCGGTTCATCCAAAGTGACGCGTGTTCCATTCCTCGTCAGAAGAAAAGGTCTCCCTCTGCCGTAGCGCAGATACTCTGTCAGATTTGCGTCATCCATAGAAACAAGGTTGAGGCCAATGTCCTGATCAGTGGTCGGTCTTGGATTCATTTGCATCCTAGGGTTGGGAGCTTTCAAGACACCGAAACACCACATCACCAGCGTGGCTCGGTAGATTGCAGCGGCGCTCCAGACAGGCCGTAACTCGTCTTTCATCTCATTGCACAGGCGGATGATTTGTCCACAATGGACGAGGGCGTCTTCCGGCGCTCGTATCCATCTATCGGAGTTGACTGTGGCAGCAGGAGACAACTCTTGAGCAAACCGTTCGAGTTCGTGGAACGAAGTGTAAAGGTTGAGATTGATAAGATGATAAAGAATCAGTGTCGCTCTGGACAACGCATGAAACCTTTCGCCTTCTCCGCGAAGACTCTGAAACAAGGCCTTCCAGTCATGCATGAGACGCCGTATCTCGTCCGAGCGGAGCATGGAAGAAGTTTGAGTGATTGGCTTGGACAATGAACAAGAGTCATGACTATCAAAGCCATCGTCCATGATTTGTGCGAGATGAGCAACAAGCACATGCAAAGGATATAGTAGGAGGCGCATATGTAGAAGCTGAGGCTGGTAGGTACTGTCAAGTTGATCGTCCACGAAAAGCTGGAACAGGCTTCGAAGCGAGTTGTCTGGCTGTTGGGCGAGTGCTACCCTCCAGTCCGTCGTCGGGCTTGCGCGACAAAGCTCATCTCGCCATTCTTCGGCGTTCGAAGCAATCCATAGACTGTCGTCGGCAGGTAAGGTAGCGTCAATCTCGCTCATGGCGATGTGTGGAGGAAGGTCATAAAAGAGGCTTATTTCCTGCTCCACCAACACCCAGCCATACGCAAGCCTACACGAAATTAGCAAAGATTCCATTGAACTCGACCAAGGGAGTATTATCCTACCGAGATATATTCTCGCGTTGTACCCACACTTTCCAAGCACGTTCAAGGTCCTGCTCCTGTGCCGGTAGGTTTTTAAGTCGCAGTTCTCGTTTCATGAATAATCCGGCCTGCCGCATCGACTGGGCACAAGTACATTAGTGACTCAATTCGCGCAGCAGTTTGTGATATTGAATATGCTGATCAAAGGCAATGGAATACTCTTTCACAGTGCTTACCATCAGATATAGCTGCCGGTGCGCAATGCATATGTTCATATGTGCTTTATCGCCGCCAAATGCTCCTTTGACGACGAACATCAGAGCGGAATAGTAAAGGAGTGGACTTCTCAAGTCGCGAGAATCTCTTTCCATAGCGTCCTGCATCGAGTGTCGACAGATTTCCGTCATGGCGGTGGAGAATCGGCGAGCTTTCAGGGCAGGATCAATCATGGACCCGAAGGCAATCATGAAACAGAGCAAAAGACTAGGACCCCTCCCCGAGACCAAACCTGTTAGGTGATTGGGTTCGAGCATGCGGGCCGGAAGTAAGGGGTAGAATGGTTCGTAGTTCCGCAAAACAAGTTCGAGATAATTGTGAAGTGCGCTTGTTGGGGGCAGTCGAATGTAACCGTTCAGGTGGCTAGGACCCAGGTAATCGGATGACGCAGGAGAAGGGGATTCGAGCGCGAGTCCGTGAACGTCCACAGCCAAACGCACATAACGCTGTGCGATCACCAGCAGCGACTCTCGCGATGTGTCTGAGAAAGAGACGTTCGTAAAGAGCTCGCTAGGACCGAAATGTTTTGGTCTCCAGTCTTGAACAATGCTGGACCATGGCCCGCTGCGAAGAAAATTATGGTCGAGCTTAGCTAACACCAGTTTCAGTCGGTCGCGAGGTGGACGTTGCGGGCGCGGCGTACACTGGCAGATAGTCCAGTATTCCCAATCAATACCCCAGGTTGTTTCGTCCTCGTCAACATCATAAAGCGATTCTTCATGATGCAATGCGTCCGAAAGGCCTTGGCTGCGAGAAGACGCAGCGCCGCTAGCCCCAGAAGGCAAGACGTCAGGACCTTTGTTCAGTTGAGAGTCGCCCACAGACGGTTGCGGCACACCACCCGGAGTGACCGGGGGAAAAATGATAGGATCCCAAAGATCAATGTCCATGGGCGACGGGCCCAGCGTATCAACTTGATCGGTACCCTGGATCCTTGCAAAAGTCTCGGGTTGGAAATTGCAGCCGGGGTGCCACGTCTCCAGCTCAGGATGAGCACTTGAAGGATTCTGCGAAGATAGAGGGTTTCGTGATGCATTGGATGGGTGACCTTCAACCGACTCACGTTCCATAGCACTCGGGTGTACATGTTGGGAGGTTGATCGCGCCGTGGTCGTCAGTGTGTGAGCTGCAGCCGAATGCTCGTTGTCGTATTGTCGGTCGTGCAGATGGTCGAAATGGCTCAGAGAATTGTCCGGCGGCAACATCGCGAAAGCAGCCGTCGTCTTATGCTGATTTAGAAGCGACATGACAGAAATGGTGCTTGGTGTGGACTGGGAAATAGTGGCGTTTTGATCCTGTTGCGCGTCCCCTGAGGGCTGATGTTTGTTGGTAGCCTGCGCAGGAACCAGCGGCGGAAGCCCGCGCCCAGCGGCAGGGTATGTCGACGTAGAAGCGTATGCGTCAAAGCCACCACTTCTGGCCTCTTTGCCTCTACGCGGCAGACGCGAAACACATGTGAGGCCTTTTGCGACGCAGCGGCCACATGGGTATTGTCGGTCGCATTTCGTTTTGCTTTTGGCACAGTTGGCGCAGGCGACATCCGTTTGTTGCGTGCCTGCAGGCCGGCATCGGTCGTCACCGTAGCGAGTGTCGTTGACTGCGTCAACTACTGCCATCGAAACCTTCTCTTCACCATATTCAAGGATCTAATAAGAGACACAGGCAAACGGTCCAAATCACGGAGAATGTGTGGATCGTAGCAGCGCGGAGATCGACCGATGACGAGAAGCTGGGTAGGAGCGTTTCAAAGGGTGTCTTCTGGAAAGGCTCGCACAGGTCTGTAAGGCAATGGGGAGGCCAACGAGCATCGTTGGCCGGGGGTTCGGCGAGACCGCGCAAGAAGTAAACAGGTGGGTGTCCGGGGTGCAAAGAAGCCGCATACGACGACTTCGCTCGTCTGTCCGTCAATCGATCCGCGTCGTTCCGGTTTGGATATAATCTCAAGTGGTCAAGTGAAGAATAAGGTGGCATAGAAACACCCCGTACCGGGCTGAGAAGAGCGAAGCGCAAGATACGTTGTCCTGCTGACACGGGGTGATCAAAGAACGGTGCACCAGTGCAGACTCAAAAGCCACTGTTGGAGGAACGCCTCTCACGTGACCGTCGGCTATAACATACCCACCTGACATTGCCGGGACGGGTGTATGGAGTACGACGGCATTATGTTGACGGTGTCCGGCGGTATTGAGAGCATATGCCCGATCCTGCCACTCCGCAATCTCATACGCAAGCTAAGGCCATCTCATGATGGCCTCTTCGGCTGCAAAGGCCCCTTGTAATGGTATGTACGGGTGA
Organism: Exophiala sp. CCFEE 6388; assembly: GCA_035928005.1. Classification (NCBI taxonomy): domain Eukaryota; kingdom Fungi; phylum Ascomycota; class Eurotiomycetes; order Chaetothyriales; family Herpotrichiellaceae; genus Exophiala; species Exophiala sp. CCFEE 6388. The sequence goes on from JAVRRU010000068.1 coordinate 28,175, forward strand.
CTGGAGGTAGTATCAACGCCTTGAGGCGTCGAGTGTGCAGCCGAGGGGGCCATAAGTCGGCATCTGTTAAGCGGTCGAACCTCGTGGGCTGGACTTTGTTGCGGGAGGAGGAGCATAGTTGGAGTTAATCTCAAATCTTGTTCGATTGCGTCTGCTCGGTTCTCACATCTAGATACCCCCTTAGTTTTGTGGTCCAGGAGGCTGCTACATTCTTCAGTCCACAGATGTGGGTGAGTATAGTATCTGTCATAGGTTTCTTAGAATGTGATGAGTCTCTGTGCATGATCCGCTGCACTCAATTCGAGCTACAACGCCAGCCTTTCTGAGCTCTTCAATGTCGACATCGTCGAGGTGGGCCATCTCGTGAAGAACCTCTGTGGTGTGCTCTTCTAACGTTGGTGGAGGGCTCCTGATCGAGGGCTGTGTCTCGGAGAGCTTTATGGGCGAATTGACAAGTTTCATCGGTCTATATGATCGGTGCTCGACTTTATGAATTATTCCACGTGCTAACACTTGAATCATCTAGTTAGCGACTTCTAAGTAATAGTGATATATAGTAGCGCGACTAACTATACGGATGTTCTAAGGTTGCCTTCATATCGTTGACTACCGCGTAGGCTAGCCCAGAATCTTCAAAGATACGTTTCCATTCGCTGGTCGTCTTGGTCTTCGTGATATCTTCAATTAATGTCTCTAGCTCGTCTCGATTTTATACTCTACTACTATTCGAGATAAATCTAGGGTTATACTTCTAGCTAGGCCGCCTAAGCCTATCGCAAAGTATCTCAAATAGACGGTCATTGCCTTCTCCTATCATAATATCACTGTCGCTCGTCTAGAACCCTCGGTGCGGCACGATTAATGCTGCTATAGTCAGTCTTTTGCATCTCTAAATTCCTGAGGATACTTACGATATGTAGTTACCCACCGTCCCGAATCCTTTTTGCCACTAATTAGAACAGAGCTTGCTAAATTGGACAGCGTCGCGACCTAAGCGTCACTAAGTGCTATATCAATATACTGCCCTCTACCTGACTTTGCCCTAGACAAGAGGGCTGCCATAATGGCATTCGATGTGTAAAGTGTAGTGGTCAGATTAGTGACAGCGACACCGATTTTGACGGGTGGCCCGTCTCTCGTGCCGGTGATGTGCATCAACCCCGTTTCGGCCTCCACCATCACATCGTAGCCTGCTCGCTTTCTGTAAGGACCGGTTTGTCTATACCCTGTAATACTTGCATAGACTAAGCGTAGGTTCGTAGCTTGGAGTGTGTCATAGTCCTGTCCGTACTTCTTAAGGGAGTCAGGGATGTAATTCTCCACAAAGACGTCGCAAGTCGAGACCAGCTTTTTCAAGATTGCGACTCCTGCCGGATCCTTGAAAGGCAACCCAATGGATTTCTTGTTGCGGTTGACCTGCAAGATGTCAATTAGACAGTTCAAACGCATGGTGTTCATTGCGGGCGGGATACCGAAGGATAGTAAGCACTCTCGCCGGGGCCTTTGACCTGAGTTTGTAAAGGACGAGCAAATGGGGGTCCCCATGCTCTAGTGTCGTCGCCCCTAGTAGGGTGCTCAACTTTGATCACTTCCGCACTGCCTCTGTCAGCAAAAAGATCTGAACATCATACCGAGCGCCCAAGAGAGAGGCACCACTCAGTCTAGATTGCAGGGCATACCCAAGGTCTCCTAGAATCAGTGTGCAATATGGCTTGAATTGGCACTCAGAGTTAGCTTCTTGTCCGAATGTAGGTTAGGGATGCAAATGCTGCCTACTCCGGCGAGAACCCTAGTCATATCCAAGACCTTGACTCCTGCCAGAGGCAGACTATCTGCATTGGAGCTGGACGCATATCTCTTCATCGTCCTTGAGCTCCTTCTCCAGCCGTCTCTGACAACAGCTGGACGCATGATCATAGCTTTTGTTCAAACAACCTTTTCTGATGGGACTGACGACCTGTTGACAAAGAAAATGAGGTTAAAGGTAGCTGAGGTCAGCATACATACACAGTACGTGTCGTGCACCAGGATTCGAATGACCCAAATAAAATCAAGAATTACATTGTCGTCTTACGTTGATTCGTCAGTGAAGGCTACTTCTCCCTCAAACCGCATCAACATCGCCGTCTTTGGTCTGATGTGAAAAGTGGGTCATCCGATATCCGAAGCCGGGGCTTACTGCGGTCACGAGGTTTCTTTCATCTCAAACACATTAGCGACTTTCCGTGGATCTCGTACGCTGGTGCCTCTGGCCCATTTGCTCTTTGGCCTGCCCACTTTCCGACCGATGCTAACGAATGATACATCTGAAGCCACAGCATGCTTTGTTTCAATGACTGGGGCTTGGCAATATTTCTGTTCTTCCAAGAAACCGGGCCCCTAGCAGCCGACACACCATGAGGCTGTAGTCAGGGAGTGGCGCTTGTACCTGTAACAAGTTGTAAGCACCGGCAACATTGTGGTATGACAAGTAAAGCGTACTTTTTGTCTCAGATCGTTGGCCTTTGACTGGCGACAAGCCCTTCTGGAGCACAACCCTTCGAAATTGATTAGCTACCCCCGAAAACTTCCTCGTTGTCAGCGGCCAGTGCGCCACAGGTCAGTACATGAAATTTCTCCGTACATTCTTTGACGATGGTCAACGACCTTGATCACTAACCGGGTGTGACCCACACTACATTTTCCGGCGCACCGGAGGCATCGGGACCGCGGCCGAGCTCTCAAGATAATGCTGCACGACTACACCGCCGTATGTGGTGGGAACAGTGCAACGTTTCTGGAAGAGATTAAAAAAGCCCCGTGGTTCTTGTGTCGGGCCCCATCTCGGTCCCAGCGGGGTACGGTACAACGATAGTAAGAAGGGAATGTTGACAGGGTTGCCCGTGCCACAGGGAATGTACGACAAAGTTCCAAGTGTCCATAAAATCACTCACTCATCTAGACAACTACGATTGTGCAGTACTGACAATCAATTAGGGTGCAAGGCTTATGTCATGACTTGGGCGAGGCTCATTAGGTTCACAGATGACTCTGGCCGGACGACGTTTGGGGATCCATGCATTGGTAATTGCGATGACCTCATTACCCTGCTAAATCAGCAGGAACTATTTGCCATCAGACTTCTCGGGAATGATCCCTTTGCGCTCGCTCGAACTACCGAGAAGATCCGCGTCCGTCGTCTACTCGCTGTTCTGACCGAGGACGACGTGGCAGTCATCAAATGCATTGGACTCAACTACCGCAAACACATCGCCGAGACGGGTCGCAAGCCTCCCCCTTACCCCTCGCTGTTCATGAAACCCGCGCCTGCGATAGCCGGCTTCAACAGCGATATTTCTGTCGCTCCCATCGCACAGGACAAGAATCTTGATTATGAAGGCGAACTTGTACGTCAGCTACCTCGGTCCTTTCGCTGCTAACGACTATCTAGGCCGTTGTCATTGGAGAAACAGGGAAGAATATCTCTGTAGAGGACGCCATCTCTTACGTCGCTGGATACGCGTCGTCGAACGACGTCTCAGCAAGGACCTGGCAGCGCGATCCGGCTTTTGCTGGGTCGGTGCCGCAATGGTCCTACGCTAAATCGTTCGACAGCTTCGCCCCTCTCGGACCGATGCTGGTCTCTCCCTCCGTCGCTGGCGCAGCAGATCACCTGAGGTTGCAAACCTTGGTCAACGGCGAGATCCGCCAGGACTCAAACACAGCCGACTTGTTGTTCGATGTTGCCCATCTCGTCAGCTTCCTCAGTCAAGGCTCAACACTACAAAGAGGAACAGTAATCATGACAGGAACACCTGATGGCGTGGCTCTGGGAATGCCTGATCCCAAGCCATGGCTGCAGCATGGCGACGTTGTCGAAGTTCGAATCGAATTACTAGGCAGTTGTGTGAACAAGGTCGTGTACGAATCAACGGAACCCGGGCCATTGGCTTCGTCATCTCCGTTGTCAGACAGTGCAGCCGATGCATCACGAATGTAGCGTGACACTGTATCTAGGTCCCTTTCCTCGGCAATAATTGCTGGCCCATATTCCTGACTCATTGGGCCAAATCTCTATTACAGGATTGAGCACCAAGACCTACGTACATACTGCAATCTGGGATTTTTCTACGTCAGTCTCTCAGAGGCCTGGACTGTGGCGGTCCGACTATCGACGCTAGTCATTCTACCCAACCACCGGCACCAGTGGGGGCCGGGGGTACGTCCAATTGACATCCTCAGGTACTTTTTCCGGACTTCCCCATTTTCGGAGAAGCGAGCCTCAGGGTCCTGAAGCCCGTGGTGATCTCCTCAAAGTTCCCCTCAGAATGGAAAGCGCTTGGGCACGATTCACGTGTGCTTTTTCCGTCCCTTTCCAACGAAACCTTCAGAATATTCACCCAGACGTCGACCACGGCCGCCTCGCTTTCCCCCCAAACCTTTTACCAGCCTCACTTCTGGTGTGCTTTGGCAGCCAGCCAGTCGAGAGGGGTAGACTGGCCATGAGCGTGTCTCCTGCGCTACCTTCGGCACTCCCACCAGGCGTCTAATTGCGAATCACCCCTTGCCATGCCAAAAATTGCGGGGCATCCTAGAGCCAAAGAGAAGGAGAAAAAGTGCGCATATTGTGAGCGCATGTTCACCAAGGAAGAGCACCTCAAACGACACGAGCGATCTCACACGGGAGAAAAGCCTTTCAAATGCATCAAATGTAACAAGAGTTACGGGCGTAGCGATGTTCTCGTCCGTCACCTTCAGAGACACTCTCTGGAAGATCTAGGTCGTGCGTCTAGCGTAAGCAAATCTACAGGGAATGGAGCTAGGAATGGCACGGGCAACGCACCAGAATTGATTAGCCGTAACGACCGGACGCCTCTAGAAAGTGCGGCAAATAGACCTGAGCAGCAGGAAACTCCTCCTCAGACACAACATCAAGCTCTTCACTCGTCCAATGTTGACCGCTCATTCAATATGCCCGCCGAGAACCACTGTGATCTCACTGGTTCTCAGCCGCCATTGTCGAGGGTGCTCTTGTCGCGGAATATCGAGGATTCCGTGGACTTAGATCCTCTTGCAACAGCACAGCAACCACCATACGGCCGACACCGTCCAGAGATACCTGCAGAAACCTTCCCCAGAACAACGGATTTCTGGAACCCTGAAATGCACGAGGTTCTGGGTGGAGAGGGCCAACAGGAGTGGTGCATCCTACAACCCTTGCCCCCTCCAGATCCGGAGAATGTCCTCCAGCCAGGCAGTACTTCTCTGGATGGAGGGCTTGCCATTACAATCTCTTCCTCCGATTCCAAGAACACGACACCCGAATTATCGTCATGGCAGATAATGCATGACCAAGGCATCATGGCTCAAGGACCTCCACAGAAAGGAGTCGAGGAGGGTTCGGCAGCCCGTGGATCTGACACAATGGCTACCCGACATCCTTCCTTTCAGCTTGGCCAGCTGATGTCTCCAATTGAAAACGGTGAACGATGCGAGCTCGATCCATTCCTATCAGATACGGACTTCAGTGGGTACAACTATTTCAGCCCTGGCATACTGGATCATCTAGCCTTTCCCACTCCTGGTTCACCAGTGCTAGAAACCCCTCCTGTCTCTGAAACGAGCACCAACAAGCCCGAAAGTCTGTTCTCAGTCCACCAAATCCAGCGAATGCAAAAACTATGGTGCGGCCAACGAACCGCGCCGGCCGTTCGCCATGTGCGGATCCTCTGGCATAACGTGGTGCAGCATCGGGCAGCCAACATCTTCTCCAGGCCGCCAGATGCGGATCAGCATGAGGCACCACGATCCCGAAGGCAAGGCGTATCGAGATGGGGGATGGACGAAACTTGCCTGAAGCGTCTCGTGGAGTTCTGCAAGGAGCTCGAGGGAAATACTCATCCCCAGGACTTGACCGACGTCGCACCTCTCACCAGCACGCAAACAGGTTCCGACGCCGAAGCAGGTATTTCATGGTCGGGCTTCTCAAAGGACGGCTTTCCAACTATAGAAGTCCTAGAAGCCGGACTGGATCTACTCTTCCAGTGCCCTTGCCTCCCATTCTTACATAAAGCCACTTTCGATGCAGAAACCACCCCGACGTCGTTATTACTCCCGATTTGCCTGCTTAGTCTACAGTCCTTATACTCAGAACGGTCCAAAAGCTTTGTTCTACGATATCAGAAGGTACGTGACTCGCTCGCAACGGAGCCTTTTTGGAACTGGCAACGCTAAGCTCGACGTTCAGATGCTCATGGCTTATTGCCGGACTGACCTAAATTCCAAGGCATTGGGTCATTGCCAATCGTGGGAACTTCTCAACACAATAGCTTCGACCTTGCTTGTAGTCTATCTGAGTCTGAGCTACCTGGTATTTCCGAGCCTTATACCTGTACCCGCGTTCCTTTCTCACCACGATAACAGGAAGATATCGATGAATGTCAGGCGCACATGCTTTGCGTACAGTTGCTGCACGTGAGTGTCCATGATATTGTGGCCTGCAATAGCCCAGCCCTGTGCTTACTCTTTCTGCTATAGGTTGCAGAAAAGCACGGTCTTTTCGTCACACCCGAGGGCGATGACCTCGCTTTGGAATTGCAAGCAGGCCCTTCCGACCGAGAAGGCTCATGGAAGGCGTGGAGTCGAGCGGAATCTGTCAAACTGTAAGTCATCATCGCCGAGGCTTGCTACCAGTGCCAATCGTTGTTGTAGGATGATTTCCTGCCTTCTATGGATGGATATGGCATACGCCCGCCTGATGGGCAGCGCCGGAGTGCTCAATATGGACGAGGTTGAGATCCATTCGCCTTGCGAAGTCGTCCTCTTTGAAGCCCCCACGTCGTCCAGGTTTCTTCAAGCCGCCCAACGTGGAGCCCTCTTGTTGATGCCACGGCTGAGAGTGCATAACTTCTACCTGGATCCTCCATCCACGCTCACTCACCACTCTCTAGAGACTATACTCGTGGCTTTGTATCTGCAGACCACAACGATACGCCACAGGCTCCCTGTTGCTCATTACAGGTCGCTGGAAAGTCGGGCGCCCAGTACAGCGGAGGCGTTTTCGAGGTCCAGCAAGGCGAACGAGGTGATCAAAACTCTCTTGTTGTTACCTTCGCGTTACGCGAGACTTTTCCGCCAGCGTCACAGAGTTTCTGCGTTCGCTTGGCACAATGTATGTATCGCTCTGACGGCGGATCTGGATCTCTTGGAGATTGCTGCCGGTCGCGAGGGCTTGGAATCGGCCCAAACTGCTCTTGTAGCGGTCAACAATTGGGCAAAGACACCAAGTGCTAGGAGGGCCACGCTACATGCGGCCCAGATTTTTGACATTTTGTCCTCATCACGACTGAGTGAGTCTAATATCGCAAGGCCCGACCTGCTCCTGTTCAATTCCGCCCTCATCATCAGTATGTACCTGTTCGTGTCCAGCCGTGAGGAAGCCGACCAGGATGCTTCTACTTTCGAACTACTCCAAGATATCGACTGGACCATTGTTGCGGGAGAAGGGATATGTGGACCATCCCAACCTGGTCCAGCTAGCCCGGAACATACTCCTCAACACTTGGACAGTACGTCTTATGCAGCACGCGATTTCATCCAGAACGGAGGCCCTGTCTCTTTTGCTGGAGTGGGTCAATGCAACAACGGCGTGACGGCGAAAAAGGTCCTCCTAAGCTACGTGCACTTGCTCGAAGACGTAGGCAAGTGGCGTGGGTCAAGATATTCACGGTTATTGAGCACAATGAGTGAATTTGGGATGGAAGGCATCCAATGAATGCCGCATCGAGACTGGCACGGTGAATGCTCTCCATGAGACGCCATTCCAGCGTGGAACACGGGAAGCAAGCCTGAGAATCGGGCATAACGCTTTCGCCGGTATCATGACCGCCACTCTCACGTGTACCATGCTCGTCGGCGGGATTGCTCCCTGCTGTACGGAATCTCACATCGGAAAATGCATGAAGGATTCTGGCGCACAACGCGCTATAATACTGAGTAGACCATGGACCTATCATGTCGAAGTGGCCACTGAGGAAGATAGATACATGTGTAGCGGTCGCATGGGTTACTTGTCATCTTTTTGTCTTCAGACAGCACCTGCAGAACACCTTGCGCTTGTAAGGGGTTGACTCTTGCGGCCATGGGAGACGAGCCGAGATGTGTTGATCGCGTTCTCCTGTCACTCTGTAGATGGATTTTGCTGGGAATGAGCCCGGAAAATAGTCAAACAGGTCAATAAGTAATTGCACGTCTCGATGATGTTCAAGCCTTCGTCCATTCTTGAGCTACGCCTTGAGAAAGGTGTGGTTGGTAATGATCGTTTCGGCCAATATTGTGACCCCACTTGGTCATTCTGACAATTTGTCCTAACTTATAAAAACGTCCTGATTTCAGGGCTTTATTCCCGGAAACCCCTTTCGCAGCGCATCTGGCTACCAACAAAGATTACACCAGAGTCGTGACCCAGAGCTTGAAGATTATCACGATGTCGGACTGGGACAAGGATGAATTCATGTCCCAATGGGACAAGAAATATGTTTCTACGAACCTCAAGCCCGGCGCACGACAATACGGCAAAGACTTCTTCCTTGGGCTCCATGCCGAGTTGATCACTTCACATCCGGGGCTACAGGATGTGGCCTATACTCTCATTGTATGTCTTGCCAGTTTGTCTAATTACGACAGGATTAATATTCAAAGGCGGCAGCCTGCTGTGCAGTAGGTCGTGCAGATGCTGTTGGACGCTTCTTCGACGATATAACCGTTGACGCCACGCCGGAGGAGTCAGAGCGAATATTCCTCCGTCTCCGAGAAGCAGTCACCATCATCTTCCCGTATCTCGGGATGCCAACCTGTATCCCGGCATGCTACGGGATGATTGGTGTGATTCAACGCAAAGGCCAGTCATTCGCCTCGACAAAGGTCCTCCGCAAGCTAACGGTGACAGAGGAAGATACGCGTAAGGGATCCGAGCTTCGGGCCAAAATCTATAGTGGCGTTGGTAACTCGAATATCTTTACGCTAATGGATAAATACTTTACTGACTTGTGTAGGTGCCTTTATCTCTTAACTTCGTATATTAAAACGAGGAAAGCTGATTGATTTCCTAGTTACTACTTCCACTATTGTCACCTAGGGTTATCTTATCGCCAAAGCGAACGAGGAGGTCTTCGAGCTTTACGAATCTCATCTTGTTGTGGCCACCGCTATCACGGCTCTAGGCGCAACCCGTTAGACCAAGAGTTATATCAAGACTACCTTGGGTATTGGGAACTCTGTTGAATGTGTCAAAGCTATGACGGCCGCGGTTGCCCGGATTGCTGAGTGGGCGGACCGTCCACTAATTGGACCTTTTGATATTGACCAACTTGCAAGTGAGATCCAGCAAGCGTTGAAGCGCTGACTGATCTGTCCTTGTTCACGAGTCAAGTTTATTGATTACTGAGATCCCTCTTTTTGGGATCAGAAGGTGTCATAGACCGACCGTATGTAATCGATAGTACCATCGTACGGTCCTAGCCCACATTAGTTAGGTGTCACATTGATCAAAAACGACTTTGTCCGGGATAAAGTTTGGAAGAAACCATGTGGGCGTACTCCAAAGAAATCGGCGTGCCCGGGAATGTGGGATGTCCGACGAGATAGGTAAGGTCCGACCTTACGGGCTTCAGACCAATATTAATTGCTGGGGGCTTTCACCTCCGTGCTTTCGACCGACTTTTGCGGGAGCCCACAGCTGCCCCATGTTCGAGGACTGCAAAATCTGGCGGGGAGGCTTCTGGTCTGGGGCATTTCAGCGAGGTGTCGCCTTCCCCAGGACTCGAGGCAGTTGACAGTAGCGTCCACCGAGGTTGTGATCAAACAGCAGCATTACAGTGAACGGTCCACCACAAATGCAAGGTGAATCCTGTACGACAGTTTAGAGTATCCATACGTCTCGTAGTGTAAGTGTGTAACTGCTGAAGGCAGGCACTTCCAGGCCTCAACCCGTGGGGTGGGCCCAAACTCCTGACCTCCGGCAGAGCCAGGTCGTGTCCAAAGGTACAGTTCCAAGAATGATGGTGAGGGGAAAATATTTAAATCCTATCTTTCTTGCAGCTTGCTAACATAGTTTTTGTTAAATCTCCTCTGACCTTACTTCTCCTTCGCAACATCCCACGCAATGGCATTCCACACACCAAAGATTGCTTTCGTGACCGGCTGTAATGGCGTCAGTGGCAACGCCATTGTCGAGTTTCTCATCCGTCAACCTAAAGCAGAGTGGTAGGCACCCTTGAACCGAGTTGATTGTCGGAGTTGTCGGATTCTGACACAGCGTAACAGGTCACATATTGTAGTGTCTTCGCGCAGCCAGCTGAAGAACTACTGGCAAGACCCTCGTGTAGAGTTCGTGTAGAGTTCGTGTAGAGTTCGTGTAGAGTTCGTGGCCCTCGACTTCCTCGATCCTGTGGACACAATCATTGCAAAGATGCCACCGAGTTGCAAAAAGGTAACACACGCCTTTTACGCCTCCTATGTCCATACGGACGATTTTACCAAGCTTCGGGATTACAATGTTCCTTTGTTCGAACACTTCCTCACAGCCATCGACACGGTAGCGGGTGAGAACTTGCAACGTATATGTCTTCAGACCGGAGGCAAAGTACATCTTCCGCTTTTACACCGTTCTAGCTGCACATGAACTAATGACATCCTTGACGTCTATAGCACTACGGCCCTCACCTGGGCCCCGTCGTTGCGCCAATGACCGAGGATTTGCCTCGATATGCCGATGACGGTGTGAACTTCTACTACAGTCAGGAGGATTTCATGTTCAACCTTCAAAAGCACAGGAAATGGTCACAGCATCATTCGCCTAAATGGCATCGTCGGTCTCACCCCTGGCAGTATGTGAGCGGCTATCCCAACATAGCAGACTTCGACCAACCATGACTTCTCACCCCAGAAAATGGCATGTCGGAAGCCATCACTCTTGCTCTCTATATGCTCATCTGCAAGGAGCTTGGAGAGATACCCCTGTTTCCAGGAAATCGATTGTTCTACAGTTCCGTGGATGACAGCTCTTACGCCGTTGGCCTCGCGGATATATCTGTATGGGCATGTACTCAGGAGCATACCAAGAACGAAGTATTCAACCATGTAAACGGTGACACCTTCGTCTGGAGGTACTTTTTCAAGCGAATCGGAAAATACTTTGGCCTGGACGTGAGTCGATTCATATGTCGAGCTAGCTAGTAACCAGAGACTAACCATAATAGATCCCCGATCAGACCGAATGGCATGAGTTCGGCGAGGAGGAAAAGATGGCGACCTCATTTAAGATGGAAGATTGGGCAGCGGATAAGAAACCCGTGTGGGACAGGATCTGTGAGAAATATGGGGGAAATAAGGTGGCTTTCGACTGGGGAACCTGGTTCTTCCTTGACTGGACCACCGGCAAGGCCTGGCCTACCCTATCATCCATGACGAAGGCGCGCAAATTCGGTTGGCACCGGTACGATGATACATACGAAACCTGGGTCGAAACCTTCAAGGCCTTCGAGAATGCTGGCACTCTGCCCAAGAATCATATACTGCTTGCGTAGACTGGCAGGTCCTGAATGGAAGCTGAGCAACCATGCCTGTGGGTAAGAGCAAATGTATTCAGTTTGAAGGATGAGGGCTAGAACATTGGGGAGGGAGAGGATGACGACAACAATCTCGCAGTCCACGGAAACGTATCTGACTGACCGGCGGCAAGGAGGAGCGCCTCTAAGATTACAACACATACCTTTTTTGTATCAGACCTGAACCTTGATCATGCCTCCTGCCTAGACTTGTCTTGTTGCCACTCAAGCTGTATAAGTATCATTTCGATAGAAGCGCAGGGGGAACAAATCACGCCCATTCGAGGGCGAAATCTTTACATGGAAAAGCCTCGAGCGCGAGATATGTTGTTCAGACGCGAGTGCTGAATGGGGACACAAAGTAATCGGCATGGCAAATAATACGGCAGGCGACGTTTCCAATATCCAGACCGGGATACATCACGTTGCCTCACGCGGAATACATCGTTAGACAAAGCCAGGGTGTCAAGCAGGGTGTTGGGCTCTCTCAAATCTGCGTGCATATCTCTCATATATATAGATGTTTGCCAGTTGCACGGTGGCGTGTTCATCCGGCCGAATGCGTCGTCAGGAGACGCCCTGAGGAGACGCATTGACAGTGGCGTGAGGTGGGTGGTCTGAGAGAGGCATTTATGGCAGTTGATGCCATTGCCGTTGTGTGTCGCCGTGTATGTGCACACCATTCGCGTGATGTTTGACACAAGGCCTTGGTCGAATTGGGTAGTGAGCTTGTGCAAGCTGATCTTACGCTTGCCTCGACCTTGCCTGAGGCGTTCAAGGGCGGATTGGGGGTGTTCGTGGTGACTGATTTTTACGATACAGTACGGCGACTTGAGATGTCCAGCCTTGCAGACCCTGACATGTGTTGTTCCTGTTCAGACCATCCTCGAGGATCCGATGAGTGAAGAGACTCCAGGACAAAACATCGTCGCGGCAGCAAAGGAAGACGGGGTGCACTGTTTTGTCTGAGATCTCTAGAGGCAGACTCTTGACCAGGCTGTACGAAGGTACCGTCTTTCAAGCTTCTTAACCAAACGATCACCCTCTCAGGGGGAAGCTTCAGAAAGGATCAACAGGAAGGTACGCCGTCGACTCCATGATCCATGAAGCAGGCATTGCAGTTTGCTTCGTTCGGACTGGCCACTTTTACGAGGACATGATTATAGGGAAGTACGCCTCTTATGATAAAGAGGCGGATGTAGTCCCCATGTGCCGTCCTTTTATCGGCCCAGATGCTGAGAGCAAGTCATCCAAACAAATTTTTGCGTCAACTTCAAGTCCTAGCAAGAATCACTTGTTACTAGTTTGTACGTGGAGAAGGACCTATCTGGCAACTGAAAAGCCATATATGATCTCTGGGACGTCAAGTTTACGAACTGAAATATAAGTATTTCCTGGTCAGCGGAGCACGCGAAGCCCTCAGAGACATCTGCAGCGTTCTTCAACGAGGTAGATCCAAGGTTTTGGTACCAGGAAAAAGTTCGGATTGCTAAGCATCGGGGCCCAGTCCAGAAGTGCTGGCATCAGTAGTGAGATTGCAAACGGCTGAAGACTGTGTTTGGGAAAGACTGTTGCCTCACCTCGGCCTCCAAGCTGTCAACTAGGAGCACATGACGACTAGCAATTCTGCTCTGGGTCTGAGAACTGGGACTGCGGCAGGATAGAGCGCCAAGAACAATAACGAATCTTGAGTCTCAGACTCTCAGAATCTCAGATTCTGACTTCGATAAGCCCTACGCCCCTACCAGCCGCAGGTGGGGGAGTCCGAGATGGGGCAGCGTGACAACTACGGGGCACCCTGTCCCCGTGGTCATGACCTCTTGCAGTTGCGCTATTCGCCGCTAGACCGTGGGTACAGCCATGCTCCTAAGCTTAGGCTCCGAGTAGCAAAACACACCACGCCTAAGCTAACGAATCTTGACATCATTCGACTTTGACGCGAGGAGCTTTCATGCAACAGGCCACAGGGTCTGGCTTCTATGATATTCCCTGAGATCTCGGCTCAGTGTAAAATACACAAATTTCCTAAACTGCCTCCCTAGGGGACGATAAACCATCAACATGGCGGACAACCCAAAGCTCAAATTCAACTCGACGAATTGGCGGGATTTTATCCCACCGCCAGACGTGAAGCGAAGCATCGAGCTCGCAAAGTCCAACACATACGAGTGGGCAGAGCTACGTTGCGCAGAGCCATTCTTGCAAGGATGGAAGAAGTCCTGGGATGAGCTTTACAGTCAGCCATACAAAGGAATCACAACCGATGGGCGCGTTATTTCCGATGTGTACAGTCTGGCGAGCGAGGGCGAAGACTACGGGGCGCCCGTCCATGGAATGGTGGAAGCAGCAGAATCTGTCCTGACGGCGGCCACTCCGGACCAGAGACGGGCGCTGCTCAAAGACGTCGACGCACAGGAATGGCGGGCTTGGATGAATCCCGAAATATACGTCTCTCGGCACGGTGTGCGCTTGGAGGAGGTCTCGGACGAACTGGTCGCTGCTGCACATGATCTGATACGCGTAAGCTTATCCCCGGCGGGATATTACAAGGCCAGCGGATGCATGAAGGTGAACCACTTCCTCGGCGAGGTCGTGAATGGCCGGAAAGTGCTCAATAAAAGATCCTACAACCTGACCATCTTCGGTACGCCCTTCGAGACCAAGCCATAGGGCTGGCAGCTCTTTGGCCACCACTTCGACATGAACTGCTTTATTATCGGCACCCAAATAGTGGTGACGCCTGTTTTCATGGGGGCAGAGCTAAACGTTATCGACGACGGCCCCTACAAAGGAACCGAGCTCTTCACCGATCAAGAGTAGACAGCACTTCAGCTCATTAATTCCATGGATCCGAAGACGCAGGACCGTGTTCGAGTCTACAAGGAACTCAGCGGGCCCGAGCATCCTGAAGGGCGATTCCATCCAGCAGATCAGCGGCATCTCGGCGGCGCATTTCAAGACAATCGCATTATCCCGTACGAAGGCGTCAAAGTGACGACACTGGCGACGATTGAGCAGGATCTAGTCCGTTAACTAGCGGTCCTGAGCATCAACTACTTACCAGAAAAGGCTCTGGCGAAAAAGATGGAGGAGGTCGCTGCGCATTGGCACGAGACGTACTTCTGCTGGATTGGCGGCTTCAAAAGGGAGGATGGCTTTTATTATAAGGTGCACTCGCCGGTGTTGATGGCCGAGTTTGACCATCATTCAGGAGTTTTCCTGAACAACGCTCTAGCACTACCGTTTCACATTCATACCCTTGTGAGGACCCCTAACGCCAACGACTACGGAAAGGCGCTCCTTCGGCAGTATCTAGACTCGGGGCGTAACGGCCATTAGAAGAGCTATAAGTATAGGTTGACATGACACTCCCGGGTATATAATCCTTGACCTACATATACTTATCTATCCGTCTCGGGAAATCACGAAGAGCGAGGTGAGTCCGTCAAGTGACGAATATGGTCAATACTTGATAGGATAACTAGAGGACACCGAAATACAATTAGGCCACTCACTGTATGCATAGCATTGCTGGAACAATGTTTGTGCCTCCCTGTTCCAGGCACAGCTGCATTTCAAATGAAGGAAGATTTCTTTAGTACTCGTACGGTAGGTATGCGGTATGGAGGCTGCTTAAATGGCCCGGGGTGGGGAGACAACGTTATTGGTCACGCCGCACGTTCAGTCGAGGGGAGAGGTTCAGGCTGTGAGCAAGCTGGGGAGCACGCTCTGCCGGCTCGGGCGGACATTGATCAATAAGGGGCTCGCTCGTGGCCATGTTCATTCCCACATATCCCCATATCCCCCAATGCCCCCCAATGCTGCGGTGTCCCCATGTCCCGTGTGCCCCCGGAGCCCGATTTTTCCGGACACAACGGCGGACAGCGTCTAATCACAATAACGCTGGTTGGCCTTTCATTCTTCCGGTTTGTATTCTTCCATTTCGATTCGTGTTGAGCCCTGGATCGAGTTGGACAACACTAGGCCAAGATATTGCATCCCTTGATAGCAAACCTAACGGTGGACGCCGTCTTCATATTCATAATCCCAACCGGGTCCTCAATTCTGGCGGGCGACAAATGCTGTCAGACACCGACATACAAAAAGACTGCTCCTGCATAAATCATCTTCGCTTGCACGTATTCCACCGAATTCCCAGGCAAAATGAGTGCTAGCGATCAGGGCGCCGAGACTCACAGGCCCCATCCGGTGTAAGAACATCCCTACAGTCTTACCATTCCTAGTCTGCGGTACTGATGTGTTCTCAGCGATGAAAGCGTGCCGGCCAGTGTCCAGATCTGAAGATCCGTGTCAAGGATAGCAGCAAGTGGCAGGTCAATAACGTTTATACGACCAACAATCGACGCGGCGGGGTCTTCCTGGCTGGGGACGCCGCTCATCGTCACCCACCAGCCAGCGGGCTAGGGAGTAACACATGTGTCCATAAAAGCGTACTTCGACACAACTTTCATTGAAGAACTTAACGCGACTTTGGTCGAATCGATCTCGAATGCTTTCACCGAAGTCATAGGCGTTGAAATTAATAATTTAGTCCGTGAAGTAATTAGTAAAGAGTTCGTTGATATTAATACTACGTTCTCCAAGTTCGAGGAGAGTAATACTTAAAGCATTAATATCTCGGTGGATAATAGTCTTTAGCATTATATTAATAATATACTTATTAATACTATAGACTAATTTATCGACAAGATAATTACCGAGTCCTTTTATTAAGATATTCTAATTAATATTAACGAAATATTCTTCGTAGCTCTCTATAATTATACTTATAACACTAATATTACGCTCGATAACTTCTCGTTACACTACTTAAACTTCTCGATCTCGGACGTTATGTACGTATATATATACACTTAATTTACGGAAACGGATTCCTCACTAAATTAAGATATACGCTAAAGTATTTTATCTTACTTATATAACGATAGCCTATAGTATACTATTACTATTTTAATACTACTAGTTATCTTCGGTATCTTAACGCTAGCTAGACTACTTTAGCTGATTTTTCGTAATTCTAAGCCTTATAAGAGAATAGAGTAATATCTAGACTATAGCGCGCCGTAGAATTAATATATCTATAAGACGTAATAAGTTAGGAGACTATTATTTAATAGCTACTTTTCTTTGAAGCTTTATTACTATTATACCCTCTTAACGAGGTGTATTAAGTAGTGGTATAAAAGGAGATAGTAGTTCGAACTACGGCCTTATTACCGTCTATTATAAACGACGCGTATTTACCTCTAAGTCTACGTCTAAACTTAAGCTCGTACGACTCTTTCTATACGCTCGTTATAATAAAGACGTCGCTAACTAATAATATAACTATAATCTATCTATTCTTACTCTTCTCGAAATAGGATAGAGAGTTATTCCTAAACGATAGTGTTACGAACTAGCCTACGACTAGGTTAAGGGCCACGAAACGTGGAATAACTTAGGAAGGAGTGCCGACTATATAGCCTTATTAATAATTAGGCTAAGTTACGTAATATTAATCTATTTAATCTACTTAATCTATTGATCTATACTAATTATATAGATTATATAGATTATATAGATTATATAGATTATATAGATTATATAGATTATATAGATTATATAGA
>JAVRRU010000069.1:0-43425 GCA_035928005.1 Exophiala sp. CCFEE 6388
ATTCGACGTGGTTGCATTTCAAAATAAATTTACGGAGTTTTGAAAAGCACTGTAAGCTCGTCGTCATTCCATTTCTTCCTTGCCTTCCCAAGGTTTCCTCCCTGACATTGGCCACTTTCACTACTGTAGGCAGTGGTACCTTCAAGCGAATCCCGCAACATGAGATACTCAGGACTTCAGAGAGAAGTTTTCAAGCTATACCGACAATGCCTGCGGGCGGCGGCCAAGAAGCCGGAGGTTCGTAAAGCCCCTGGCTGGGTCTGCATCGGGAACTAAAAGAAGTATCAGACATCAAGGCAGCATTTTCGAGACGCCGCAAAGTGAGTGTCGCACCTCAGCAGACATGGAAGCTCGGGATCTGATGACGTGGTAGACGAGAGTTTCGCAGGAATCAGAATGTCGACAAGAAAGATTTTTCCGCCATTGAGGCACTCCTGCGGATGGGCTCACGAAAACTCGAACTCTACTCGTCACCTGGTGTTAGAGACATTCACTGAACAACGACATCCTTGACACTGTACACGACTGCTTGGGCCAGAACCCTCTCGAAGCGCCAGCTCGCCTCTATGCTGACAATCTCCGCCAGTCTTCATTGCCACGAAAACCTCATCACGTGATGTGACAGAAGGTTATGGTCGTCCGGAGAAGCAGTTCGCCACTGCGCGAAGAAACGAGAAATAGGCCGACAATGCTTGCGTCGCCCAGAAGCATCTAGCAATATCTAGTATGCCTGCTTGCTCAGCGACTTGGTCCTCCCAGTATCTTCCATCAGGCAACATGTTGGGCTATAAAGTCTTGGTCGAGGCAACTTCGCCTGCCATCAGACAGAAATCAAGAACAAGTCTTATGCACTCAACCAAAGTCCTCATCCCTCAAGCATCAAGAATCATCATCAGACAAGCACCTCTCAACACCAGAAAGATGTCTTTCCTCTTCCCCAGAATCGCTTTTACTCCAGCACGCTGCGGCCCAGCCCGGCACGATCTCGCACCACTATTCAGTCTGTTTGACGATACCTTCAATGAACTTCAAAGAGCCAGTCAACAAGTACGGAGGCAGTTCACTCCTCGCTTCGATTTGAAGGAGACCAAAGATGCTTACTCGCTAGAGGGTGAGCTCCCAGGTGTCGAGCAACAGGATCTCAACATTGAGTTCACCGATGAGCACACTTTGAGAATCAAGGGCCGGACCGAACGTCACACCGAGTCTGGCCGACGCCCTCAGGCCACCGTCGAAGGTGAGAAGAAGGCTGCCATCGAAGAGGCGCAATCTTCGGAAACCAGCAGTGTCAAGTCACATCAACCCACCGTTGAGGACGAGGAGCCCGCGAGCACCTCTGCTGCCGCTAAGGAGGATTGGACCGAAGTTGCCGCACCTACGCCAGCACCAGCAGTAGAACAGGCCAAGACAGAGCCTGAACAAACTCAACAGCAGTACTGGGTTTCTGAACGCTCGGTTGGAGAATTCACCCGCAGCTTCAACTTCCCAGCCCGTGTCAACCAGGATGCAGTTCGTGCTTCTCTGAAGAATGGACTCCTCAGCATTTTGGTGCCGAAGGCCCAGGCTCCTGCTAGCCGACGCATCAACATCGAGTAAGAGAATGGCTGGGAATGTATCACAATCTTTGTACAACATCTGCATGGCATAGCATGGGATAATGGACCTATCAGCATAACGAATGGCATAGCTTGGCGTTAGCAATGGGCTTGCATTGGGGACTCGGTTCCTTCGGTATAGCGTTTACTAGAGAAATAATATCATACCATTGATGCTTCATGAATATGTCCATACTTTGTTGTCTCTTTCTCCGTCTGTTCTGCCATAGTCTTATTCTGTTCTTCATCATCTTGGTTCTTGACCCTCCAACGCACATGCTCTTTTTTCTGGAAAACTTGATGGCTGGTATCTGCACGCGTGCACAGTGCAGCCATGCAGTGCACGGTATCGGTGTGGCACCATATCTGGGCCTGATCATCGTCATCTACTGCAGGAATACGGAGTATACGTAATTGTAGCGTCCTTACTACCAACAAGTGCCCGCAGTGCCGCCCCGATTGACATGTCGCCATCACCCACCGCTACTTTTGCCGTTATGCTTCTGCCTGTGGAAGATGTGTCTGTGATGTAGTAGTGCCGGACAAAGTTGGGATTGACAGGTCTGGTCCAAGTTGGTGCCGGATCTTTTGACGGAAATGTCAAAGATACCACTATCTATGACTCTTGCTCGAGCCACCTTTTTGCCGCGACTGAGCCATGTGTGGCTGTCTTACTCGCAGCGATCCACGGATCGCCACATCTCGAACCTGATTCTGCAACGATGGAGGAGATCAGAACGAGAGTTTACGGGATTGAAGGAGGTCCGTCACTGGACTCTTGAAGCCTTGATTGGATTCGCTAAGGCTGGCGAGACAACTCCGCAAGCCACGGCACAGTATGAGTGTGGCGCAAGAAGGGAAGATCAGTTCGCTTGTGCTTGATCGGGTGTTAGCGGTGGCTGATGCGTGCTCTAGGCTGGCCAGAAATTGGAAAAATCTGGGTTTAGGGGCGCAGTCTCGCTTGTTCTTGACCCTGGTCGGACTTGCCTTGCTTGGTGCCAGCCTGCCAGGTGGTGGGTGCCGGGGCTACCAGCATGTTTATCTCACAGGCAAGAGCCAATAGAACCAAACGAGCAGGGGCCCATACGCCAGACAATGCATTGATCCTCTTCCTGCCGCCTCGAACTCTCTTTACCAACTTTACCCTACGTCTGGGGAGGAGCACTATCGAAAGAAGGTGGTGGTGATCTGCTTTTGGATGGTTTGAATTTCTATTCTTTGCTTAATTCGAATGTCCGGTCGCTCATTTCGTTGGTCAACCTATGACCGACCATATTAACAGCCGTTCGTTTCTGAAACTCGACTCACTTCCGGTTCCCAGATTGCCACGGAACCTGTCACGGCGTGAGCATTGACCTCTGCCGCACCTGTCATTCGATTGCTGGTGCTGACCGACCTCTTCCGAGTGGAAGCCGTATCCTCTACATACACTTTACGTCTGCCTCATTGTATGAGGACGACTCCATAATTGTCTCAACACTTGAACTTGTGAGCACGCACCTTCGACATACGTATGCACTCCGCCAGACGATCCCGAGTAGCTGAACGGCTGCAAGAGATGGTTATAGACACTTGATCGTACCTTTGTGCATGGAAAGCTAGAACTTGGTTCCCGAGGACACTTCATCTGGCTGCTGCTCTACGCAGCTAACCGGCTGGAACGTTATGCGGTTCACACGGCAGAAGTCAGACTTTGCGACGGACATTGATCAAGATGAGCCTGAGGCACGTCGGAGAAATCGTTTGTCCAAACCTCTCACAAGCAAGATAACAACAACCAATATCTCCACAACCAATCTCCAGGAACCGGTCACTCGAAGCAAGAACGTCAGCACAATCGAACTCGCAACTGGTGGTCCACTGTCTAGCCATCCCAGCAATGCAGGTTTGCGGCGACATATTCGTTCCGAGGTCTTTGACTCGGATCAAGACTCGCCGAGCAAGTCATTGAGGTCGGAATCTAGCTGGGGTGTTGCCTACATGGTTAGCCAGATTGACAAGAACACTGTTCAAGACCCAGATTCTCCTCAAGAGCAGCCTCCAGTGTCGCCTCTAAAGCCGAAGAAAAGAAAATCTCTCATCCTCCGGCGTTTATCTTCACGGCGTTCGACTTTGAGTCGCTCGGCAAGCAACAGCAGGCTAGGCTCGTTGAAAGACGATGCAACATCAGCTTCGACTCCTTCTTCATCCATCGATCGTATCATTGACGCTCCTTCAATCCCGCCGACTCGTCGAGCATCCTTCACCCCTGGGACCGCCACAAGAAAACCATCTCGGGCATATGCAGAAGAGGACATCACAGAAGAGTCCTTGGTGGAAGAGAAAGAGATACAAGACATCGTGGACGGAGATTACTTCGATTGGCAGCCTCCTCGACCACCGGCAACAGTGGGCCGGGTTGGAACACCTGCGGATCTAGACTACTCGCATCTGGGAGGCTTCAGGCATGGTTCGTTGCAGATCGTCAATGGACGGGCTTCCCCTGCTTTCAGCGAGCTGTCGAAGTCTTCCAAACAACTTTTGTCCATACCCAAGCCTCAAAGAACGATTTCAAGCAACTACGGCGAGGTTGACGACTTCGACCACGCGATTGACTCGCCGGACATGCTAAGCCTGCCCAGCACCCCGAACATGCACAGTGACCGACGGAACATCGACTGGGAAAGCAATGAGAAGCAGCCGCTGTGGACACACCCCCTTCAAAACGTGGTGTCCCCAGGGCTCGACTGGGACGTCGATGGGGGTCAAGACGAGGCGTCGGTGATCGCACATGAGTACATGGCCGAACTCGCACCCAGCCCATACTCGGAACGAAAATCGGGCTCGTTACCTGGATCCGTTAGGAGAACTAGGTCGGAAGGTGTTCTGCGACACTCCTCGTCGATATCGTCATTGGAAGAGTCAGCATCTCGTCAGGCATGTCTAGTCACCGAATCTCCTGTGGAAATGCGGCAAAGATCACCATCTCCGACCGGTTCCGTGGTTTGGAGATCGAGAGAGGGTGATCATTTTGCTCGAGGCCGTGGTATGTCACGTACTGGTTTTCATGATGAAAATCTTCAACCTTGCGAGGACAGAAGGAGTTGGTATTCATCAACCGCATCCCAGTTCGAGGACTCTCCGTTGGGGCATGAGATTCCAGTCCAAGTGTCGCCTACCCGACTTCAGCTTCCTCGGGCGCCTGAAAAGTCTGATAGTGGCTACAGCTCGAGCAATTCATTACGTTCGGTGCAAATGGCAAAGAAAGTGTCGCCCACGAAGAAGCAAGCACTGCAAAACGCATCCGAATCGACACTCAATATCCAACAACAAGACACTGAACGAGGATCGTATCAACTCGTGCACAGACCATCGTTTTTGAAGTCACGAAAGACCTCACCCAACCTACGCAGTCTTGCGAACCTCGACTCAGCCGCATTGTCGACAACTGCTCTATCCGAGGTTCCTCAATCGGATACTAACCCAATAAAGTCGCCTAAGGTTCGCAAACGATTGCAGAAAAAACGTCCTCAAAGCCAGCCTCCTGGCAAGATATCTATCAGTGGCACTCATTCATTAAATGAAGAAACGGTTCCGCGGATCCCCAGCGGAGCACGTGAAAACCTTCGTGTTCGTGCACTGGAGGTGCCTGAGCTTGAGCAAACATATCAATCGCATCACCAACTTAGTAATCAACCAAGTATCTCCAGCATGGACTTGCTGAAGGCCGACATAAGGTTCCCTTCACCTACGCCTGAGCCCACGTCATCTTCAAAGCGACCACGAAGCTTCAGTCGTCCACGCTCATGGATTGGTCGACCCAAGGAAGACAGAAGAGACTCGAAGCGCGACTCCGGAATCAGTCAGCTCGACGCCATGGGTATCATCAACGATTTCGGAACCGTTGCCTCATCACTTGGCGGCAGTCCTTATGACCCGGCCCATGCAAATATAGTCTCCGAAAAGACGATGAATCCTTACAACATTTCAACCATTGCCCCTCGTCCCAGATACATGATGGATGATAGAGCTGCGGCGGAACTTTCCAGAATCCGAAGCAGGGCTGTCCAAGAACGTGATGCTGTAAGGGCAGACCGGAGGTCATCGTTCAATGATCGAGGGGGCATCCCGGGAAGGAGTCTGAGACCAACAAGTTTCGCAAGTGATGCTCCCCCCATTACCCCTGACATGCTTCAGAAGGCATATCGGACATCATCGGAGCAGAGACAGTGGTCGATGAGTCATGTCTCTGCACCACCTCCGCCAGTGCACTCACCAAGGCCATCATACGTGGAGTATCAAGAAGATACTTCCCCGACCGCTGTTGCCACACCCCCACCCCCGCCCTCGCACTCGCCTCGTCCTGTTGATGTGTCGCCAGATCCATGGGCTGAGCAAGCTGCAGCTTGGAGAGCTCGGAGGCAGTCTATTGGTGCTGCACTGAGCGAGCAACCCGCGCAATATAGTGATTATGACGACTACAATGATTCTCATCATGAGCCAGAGGAACCGATATACCCAGAGATCCCACCGCGTCAATACCAACACCGACGAGCGCGAACCACGGAAGCTCGCCCGTACGCCGGCTATTATCCGCCGCATCAAGCTCATTACGAAGACTTTGAGTCCGTACGACTTAGACATGCAGGTGATGTTCAGTATGGCGCGTACCAGCACCGGAATGAGCATGATTCAGCATATATGCGGCAAAGTCGACGGAACTCGATGATGCAGAACCATGAGCATGGTCGACCCCGACGTGGTCCACCACTACCAGCTAGTCCTAAACAGTATGTTTCTAAGCCTCCTCATCCGTATTCGAATGCGGGTAGTGCGCGCAGTCAATCTTCACTTGCGGAAGAACTACATCCAGATTTGGAAAGGCCACACCCGCCACCTCAGTTTGGTCGGTATTCAGGTGGACTGAGCTTCGACTATGAAGCTGGAAAAGGCTTCGGAGGATCGACAGGTACAAGGTCTTTCAGCGGAAAGGCTGAGGCAACCCGCCGGGAAGTGCCTTTAAGGGCCAGTTTCGGGGTCGATTTGGGTGATGTTCCCGTTTTGCCACACAGTGCAAGCTGGGGACGAGGCTATTAGATGGAGAGAGGAATGCATCGTGCTCGACATGGAAGATTACCAGTTTTTGTACATTGGATGAGAAGAACAGTGCTGGCTGTTGGACAGAAAGAATGACTAAGGCGCCAGACCTAAATTGCACAAAGGCAGAGGGTATCAGTGACATACTGCATGGGAAGGGTTCAGTTGCTGAGATTGCAGCGTTTTAGCGATCAGTGCATTTATATTCTTCAGGTTGGACATAGTGAAAGTCGGCTTTTGATTGACTCCGGATTGGACAGGGTTAATTATATATCTTTGTATATTATCCGACAGTACCGTGAGTGGATTCAAAGGCAGAGAATTCGTCAGTCAAGACAACTTGTTATAAATGAGCTCTATGACTTATTATTGTACGACTATTTAGTGTGATTGCTTTACTCGACGATGGCAAGAATCTTGGCGAAACCCTTGCGCACTACAGGTGGACGCTCGGCATCAAGGACCTCCTGAAGACCAGTCTGCATGTCGACCTCGGCGGGGTCCCAAGCCCACTTGTCCTTCCAAAAGCAGAGGCGGTGACCAAAGTACATGAGAAAGAAGATGGGGATGCCAATGTAATCGGTGAAGAAGGAGCTGACGGACCATTTGCTGGGGAAGAAGACGGTGAAACCGTTGATCAGACACAACAACGTGAACATGACCATGGCGATCCACGCGCCGTAAGGCTGGATCCATGAGGAGTAAGGGGTCGGAATACCCTGAACTTTGCACGCCTTCTTGAAACGCAGGTAGATAATCATACAGCAGACCCAGGATGTCATGCCCCAGGTGTTGGTGAGGTTGACGAACCAGCTGAACACGGTGGAGCCGGAGGACGCGACATTGAGGTATGCGAGACCGCAGAACAAGCTGGATACACCGACCGCCATGTACGGCACACCCCAGCGGTTGCAGGTCTTGAAGATACGTGGTGCGGAGCCCTGGACGGCCAGAGAGTAGAGGGCGCGCGAGGAGATGTACAGGAAGGAATTGCCGGAGGACCATGCTGAGATGAGAATGACGGCGTTGACGATGCTGGGGAGAGTGCTGATTCCGGCGTTGGCAATAGCCACGACGTAGGGGGATGATTTGGCGCCGGCGCCGCCGGCGGTCAGGGCCTCGGCGTTGCTAGGGCATGTCACACCGATGGCTAAGACTCCCAAGCAGTAGAAGGTGATGAGACGGTAGAAGTAGCGGCGGGAGGCGATGGGGAGGTTGCGGCGCGGGGACTCCATCTCACCTCCCGTGACGACCAAAAGTTCGGGGGCGAAAGTGAATGGGAAGACGGAGTTGACAAGCGTCTGCCAGAAACCGATGAAGCGTCCGATGGCGCCGGTTAGGATTACCGGGTGTGCGGCACCGTACGGGTCCTTCCAGTACCGGAAACCAAGACGATCGTGGGATGGACCCCCACCCCAGAAGAGGATGAAGCTGAGGAACAACAGACCGATCATCAGGATGACTTTTGTGCCGGCGAACCAGAATTCGGTTTCGCCGTAGAAGCGTACAGGGAGGAAATTGAGGGCGATGATGACGACGAGCATAATGGTGATCCAGACGGCGATGTTGATGTCGTTGTGCCAGTAGTCGATGACCAGACCGGCGGCCGTGACTTCGTATGGCACCAAGATACCCAGAGCGTACCAGTAGAGATAACCGAGGGCGAAACCCATGGATCGCGAGACGTAGCGGTAGCCGTAGTACGACATTGTGCCGCCGTGGACGGGGAGGTAGGTTGCGACTTCGGTCACGGCCGTGACGACCATGTAGACTAACGCTGTCATGATGAGGTAGGCGACTAGAATAAAGGCTGGGCCACCCGTAGCCAAGGTAGCGCCAGATCCGACGAAGAGACCTGTACCGATGGTACCGCCCAGGGCGATCATTTGGGCATGTCGGGACTTGAGACCACGTTGGGTGATGTGGTAGCGGTCGTCGAGGAGGTCGGCGGCAATGACGGACTCGGCTATCGACCCTTTACGGGTGGAGTATTTGCGGTCGTCGCCGTGGCCTCCATCGATGGAGTGGTTTTTGATTTCATCGCCGTTTCCCATTCCACTTCGGTCGGTCATACCATGACCCTTTTCAGGGTCGGTGTACCCGGAGGTGACGGTGTCGTAGGTGGATCCCATGGTGGGCAGAGTCAGCTCAACTCCAAGGGAGAGTAGTAGCTGTAAGAGGAGTGACCTTAAGGCCGGTCAATATATTGCTGGCCCTTAGGGAGACGAGGAGACCAGGTTGAAAAGAGTGAAGAGGAACTTGGAAGAAGAACAAGGCTCGGACATGGTTCGAGAGACTGGGGGATCTGGCAAGATATTTAACCCCTGCATTTGCGAGATGCTGGAGTAGGAGATCTGAGACGTCGATGGCCAGCTGCACGGCCATGATGCGAGCTGACAAGGCCAGCATGGATACTGGAGCCGTCGAGGCTTAGTGTGGCTCTGGGACAACGTAGTAGTCCGCCTTGGATGCCAATGCGACATGTATGGGATGTGTATGGTTGCTGATAAGGGATGTTCTGGATGGATCTGCTTGGCCCAATGTACGTTAGTACTATGTTTCTTGGCTGGGCCAGAGTCCCCACCTTGTTGCTACTTTGGCTTTCCTTATCATAGACGACATTGAATCTGACTGGACGTGAGTGGACGTGTTAACGGGATGGATTTCCCCTACCGAGATATAGTTCCACGAATCCACGATAAGCCTCGGTCAGACCTTCTGTGACTAAACAGTATTTGGATATTCATTTCAACACTTTGGCGTGCTTCCAGATCGACAATCTCAGCCTCCAGCCTTTCTGGATCTTTGCTACAAGATGAGTTAGGCACTGTCATTGTCTTGGACTCTTGGCCTGCACTGAACTGCGTCGTCATCAAGGTAAGAGACCTGAGATGGTCATCGTCGCTTGAGGTTGCTTCACAATCTATCGTCATCTTCGACGACCTTGATCATTGAGAAACCTGGTTTCGGCAGAATCCCGTATTCCAGGACTGGTTCTAGAATGGAGCTGTACCCCTGCTAGTCACTGACTATGGTGCACACACCCATGAACTTGGTTAAAGCGAGGAGATGACCTACCTGCGGCTACCTACGGGTTGTCCGGACACGTGCGGGAGTATGTGCCTAAGTGCTCATCTCCGACGCAGCGGCAGGAATGGTGGCGGGAGATATCACTGCAGTAGCAAGGAACTGACACCAGTCGCAGCGACCTTAGCGCCTCAAATCGACCCGACGCACTGGACAGGTCGCACGGCAGACTCGATCATCGGATTCATCGCTCGAGCAAGCGATGCGACGAGGTGAGGAACAACAATCCGACATGTATGTTGAGGGTTTCCTGGCTGATCTGGCCATCAAGCATGAAACTAGCAACTACTAGCTGTGTAGGCCAGACACCGTCCGCCGCCTCACGACGGCCCGTTGCAGCATATCTCAGACCTTTCCCACGTCCATGACGATGGAGCGCCCATTCCCCACTGCTTGATGGTCTTTGGGACTCGCTCCCGATCAATGCCTATATGACTTTCGCAGAGTGCAATGAGATGAGCGGCACGTTGTCGATGAGGCGGCTCAAGTACCGTCGAGACCTGCCTCGACCACCTCCAGGGGACACCTCTCAAAGTATCGACTCCACGCAACCATTGTTCTTTTTGATCGTGGCGTCAAGGACAACGCACTTCTCCATGGAATCAGCGGCTCACAAAAGGCTGGACCATCTCCCCCATTCTTGATACGGCAGCACGACTATCTCCTTGTCCCTATCTCGAGACGGAGAACTCCAGGCTGGGGAAATGCCAAAAATAAGCCACCCGTGGCTACCCTGAGCACCCTTCATGTACTGAATGCGCATGTTCTTGGTCGAGACCAGAAGCATACCTAGCTCGTCACATATGGGAAAGAGTCCACTCTTTCTATCGTTAATATCATTCAAAGCTGCCCCTGTCCTGATTGCCTTGACATCCCGTCTCATGCAACATTCCCGATCAGATCGTGGAAGGTAAATGCGCAAGGCTGAAGTCATCGGGTGCAGAATTCTTCGATGTCCTGAGAGCTATGTTTCCTTGATTAGACTGGTGTAAGAACAGAAAATGCCCACAAACGCTCTGTAAATGCAGCAAAGATCTTCAACCTTAGCGACAAGGTTCTTCACCCTGTTGGTACAGTACGTCCTTCTGCATTGCATCCCAGCCTCAAGCGGAAATGGCCGCTGGTTCACGTCGTGCGGTTAAGTGCGTTATCTCAAGCGACTCAACGACTTGCTTCGCGACGATATCTCCAGGTTGGTGTGATTACTATTGTCTCTTCTTGTGCTTAAATCGAGTGTGACGAAAAGGTGTTAACAATCAGACTTACAATTATGCCATCCGAGGGTAAGTAAGTCGTTGGGGATAATATCGTCGCACGAAGGTGTTGAAATCATGTCTCCAGATCTAACCATTCTGGGGCTACCCATCGGATGGTGTATCGTGTTAGCCCTAGCACTATCTGCTGCTGCTACTTTCACGCAGAATGTCGCGAACCTCAGGAAGATTCCGGGCCCGTGGTCTTACGCGGCAACGAGGTACAGATTGGCTTTAGACGCATGGCGAACGCGTTCTGTTCATGCTGTCTTGGCTCTTCATCAACGATATGGCCCTGTCGTACGTATCGGACCCAAAGAGATCTCATTCAACAGTCTGTCCGCATTGAGAACCATCTACGGTCCTGGAAGTGGGTTTGACAGAACCGACTATTATCGCATGTTCGATGCCTACGGCACACCGAATATCTTCAGTTTCGCGTCTGGCAAGCTGCACCGCGAGCGTAAGAAGCTGGTCAGCCATATGTATGCAAACCACACGGTGCTGGGGACCCAATTCTCTGAAATGGTGCAAAGAAAGGTCGGGGAATATCTTGCCATGCTTGAACGAGAGCCAGGCCATGCCATCGAGACTTTTCAGAGTTTACACTATTTCTCCTTCGACGCCATTTCTGAGTTCGTGTATGGCCCAGAGTACGGGGGCACCACTGCTTTGGCTGGATGCAGGCAATCGCAAGGCTTGATCGAGGACATTCTCAATCCCGCGAGAAGGAGACTGGCTTGGTTCGCTGTGCACTTTCCAGCATACACGAAATGGATCACAACCCGAACCGGATTTCTCGAGCGTGTTTTGACTTCACTTGGTCTGATGCCCATGAAGAAGCCTTTCATGTACTCTGGCATCCGTCGGCACGCCCTACAAGCGTTCCACAACTTCAAACAGGCGCCAAAAGAGGTGCAGGCAAAGGATGCCGAGACCACAGTGATGGGTCGTCTGTTCAAAGTACGCGAGGAGGCCAAATTATCAGACATGGACATTGCATCAGAATGCGCCGACCACCTCCTGGCTGGAATCGACACAACGTCCGACTCACTGATGTTCATGATCTGGGCTTTGTCTCTGCCTCAAAATAAGGAGTGTCAAGAGAAGTTGAGGGAAGAGGTGATGCAGATTTCCGTCACCGATCAAAACGGTATCCCCACGCCCAAGGATTTGACGCATCTCCCGTACTTGAACGCCGTCGTGAAAGAAGCACTGCGTTTGTACTCACCTCTCCCTGGATTCGAGCCCCGATTGTCGCTTACGGACACGCTCATTGACGGGTACGAGGTTCCGGCGGGCACAATCGTTGGCATGTCTCCGTTCTGTCTGCACAGAGACGAGGCTGTTTTCCCTGAGCCCTTGTCCTTCCGGCCGGAGCGGTGGCTGACACCCGGCGGCGACACCCTGGTCCCGGAAAGCGACCTCAAGAACAAATATTTCTGGGCCTATTCGAGTGGTGCGCGCATGTGTATCGGGATGCATCTGGCCAATGCCGAGATGTTGACCATGCTGGCTGCGTTGTACCGGAAGTACAGCACCACGGCAAAACACCCGGACACGTCGCCTGGTATCACGAGCCGGTTCGAGGTCTTTTACGATGAAACTGCACCGAAAATGGAGGAGCATGAGTGTTGGATTGACTTTAAGAAACTGGTCGACGATGCAGACAACAAATGAGAGCCTGTTGTCGCAGACCACGTGTATGAGTACCATTCATACAAACAATGGATGGCATTATTGTGGCTGCCCAATTTCACTACCGTAGTGGTAGTAGTACTTTTGATCACCGCTCCTCGGGGGGATTTTCATTTGTTACGCGACTACCAAGCTACTCTCGTTTCCAGCCTCACTGATCAGGCAGTCCAATTGCAAATTATACCAGATTGTGCGCGTCGCGGGTGACATTGTAGGAAGCAATCTGCATGCACTCTGCCGACCGCGTATGCAGGTTCGGTCTGAATAGGTGATCACCACCACTCTGAAGTCACTCCGCGAAATCAACAACAACATTATTAGCAGCTAAGTGTCACACAAGGACGAAAATCTACCTGACATGACCATTCATGCTGTTCTATTGCTCAAACACAAATTGGAGAGGTCCGGGAAGATACATCAACAACGGTTTGACGTGGCGCTACCGCCTCCAGCCGGCCAATGCGTCCCTGACAGGTTCAGAATCCCAAAACACACTCCCTTGGAGCAGTGGTGAACAATGTCATTAATGGCATTCCCTGGGCTACTGTGGATCGACTTCTTCCATTTCTTCCATCTTTCTGGAATTTGCGCTACAGCAAGGAACAACAACGCTGGGATCGTCCAGAAATGTGCGTCACCGAGATTTGGACCTACAGCGAGTGTGGTTGTCGCTACAACCACAGCGTTCTCTGTCGCTTGAACAGAGGAATCTCATCGCCAGTTTTCGCACCCAGTATTCTATATTCGACGGATGAAAGTCTACAGGCCAGCGGAGTGGGAGCCGACACGAATTCCAGGCCGGTCAAAGGACGCGCGAAGCCTGCAGAACCTAAGAAATGCCCTCATCACAGCTTTGTCCAAAAGACGTTTCTCAACCCGATTTGCGACGACTGTCTGCTGGCGGAGATCAACTCAACCGGCGAAGATGTAGGTCCTCCGCCAATGGCGCCAGCCTCAAACGCCGAGAACGGTGAAGGGCTAGTCTGGGACAGCGAGGTCAAGGTTGAGATTGAGAGCCAGACCTCTATTGAGAATCCTATCGAGAGTCCCTCGTCGGACGCGCCGGTCCTTGTCGATTCTGAAGACCCGGACGACACTGACAGGAGGATTCTCGAGAGTCACGTCGAGATCACGGTCGAGGAGGATTGTTACAGCGTGTCGGCAGAGGATCCTTCTTCACCACTGTTAGCCTCGTCTCAAACAGATGGGAGCTCGCCTTCATCTTCTCTCATGACTTCTCCCCCAACCTCAACTGAGAAACAACAGAAACCATATGTCTTGTCGCCACCTCTCCGGAGGAAAAGGTATGGTTTGACTTTCCATGATGGCTTTTCAACGGATTTCGACGATGGTGAAGACGAGGAGGACGATGCTCTCCATGCCGTTAGCCCGCCGTCACGCGGGAGACCGGCCGTGCGAGGTAATGGTGACGGTACTGGAGCTCAGCGGAGCTTGACCGACCCCATCACAGCTCTTCCTCCCGTCGAGGGCAAGACCAGCCGAAAATCCCTGTCCAGAATGAAGAGCTTCAAATCAATATCCTCGGCTTTCCGCCATAGTCCCAAGTCAAAACAGCAAGATACACGGCCCGAAACCGGTCCAGAAAAGACCGTTGCAAAAAGATCACGCTCGCGAAATCCTTTTCGCGCTTTTCGAAAACGCAAATCCTCTCACCAGTATACAGAGGCTGCTGACATCATGCCCGGCATGCATGCTGATGGACCTCGCGACATTCCTGAGCCCACGAGCTTCGCACATCACCGAAAGACTTCAGCTCTTCCACCTCGCAAGTCAAGCCTAAAACATTGGAGGCCTGCAAAGGACAGTGGTCAGAAGGAGATGCACACCATTCCAGTGAGGCAGAGTTTGAGAGAAATCGCACTCGCGCCACTAAGTCCAACGGGGTCATCCTGGTCGTGGAAAAACCTTAACGACCATGAAGAGTCTGAGCGCCCAATCCTGACATTACCGCTGGAGGAAACGCCTTTTGACGCGCAATCTGAGCTCAGCGACTTCGAAGTTGAAGGTACAGCAGCATTCAACATGGAAAACGCGGCAACGCCTGCCCTGGTGGTTCCAGCTACTCCTGACTCATTCAAAGTCAACCCGATGCGGGCTATGATTGAAGGTATCGAGGCATTTGACCTAGGGTTTGACCTCGGTCTGGACGACGATTTTCCCAAGAAGTCAAGACCGGAAACAGAGTTGATATGGAATTACGGAGATCCATTGTCGCAAGTGCAGTATTTGGGCCTGGCAATAACGTCTTCCGAGCCTGAACTGGTTGAAGCCAAGCAGGAACAGTCAGCCGAGACTGCCATGACCCAAGCAGGTCCTACAGAGCCACCGTCAGTACCGCTGCCAGCGCTGCCGCAAGAACAACCTAAGGAAGTGATGGCGGCGGAAGCGGACGAAGCCATATCAACCCAAGCGCAACCTGCCGAGACCTTGACAGAGCGTTCGAGGGAGCCCTCACCTGAGGATTCGGCGCGAATCATTTCGATGTATGGATGGTCGACGAAGGAAACAATTGAGGAGCCTGAGCAGAAGAACGAGGTCGTGCTGGACGTCTGTGACGTAGCGGTGGTCTTGCGGCGAGAACCGGCCATAGAAGAAGAATCTTTGCCGATCGAAGACTTCCAGATTGATGAGCAATCGAAGGAGCCAGGACAGTCTACCACAACACCGCCCGGCTCGCCATCTCCAGCAGCGAAAGCGCTCGTCGATAAAACATCCAGGCACCCACCGCGCAAAAGCTCGTTGAAGAGACTCACCGGATTCAACCATGCGCATATGCCGTTTGCGGAGTTTGATTTTCCCGTACCACGCTCGCCTTTGCTTCAACAGGCATTTGAGACCGACGACTCCGACTCCTAGTACATTAATGTGATTGTTTTGGATGATTGATGACTCATGTTGATTGACGCTTTAATGTATGAATAGGCTGCAAGTGTAGCGATATATATCACAGTTGAGACTTTGCTGGAAGGTAGGTAGCTCTCATAGACGAGTCGATGTAGGCAACAGGCAGATCGACATGATTAGAGCCATGTATATCCTGTTAGCCGGATTCATTTCCTGTCGCTTCGTAGGCTGGACGGTATCCGGCTCCCATGGCACCATTGGAAAGCAATGATACAGGTGGGAGATGAAACAAGTCTGAGCAAGGGGTCAATCATCAATGTCGCGAAGATGATACGTGGACGAATGAAAAAGAAACCGTCACGTGGTATGGCTTTGTGGGATGGGATTGAATTGTTGATGGTTTCCGGCGGAGGGACCAAAATTAATTAATTGTTCCTGGCCCTCATTCTTGTTGACTTATCGTTACCCTCTTCATCTCTTGGACTCGATCCTCTACCACACCTCAGCGACATTCAGGTCACTTGGAGATCCTCGGTGCCCGGAACCTGTTCCTCTGCTTCTTCTGATCGCGACTGTTCCCTTCACCTCCTTCGCGCCGGAGTGGTCTGCCAGAATCAACACAACCCTTCCCAGTCGAACACACCCACATTTCTTTCGCAAGGCACACGACTCCTATCTTTGTATGCTGCGCGAGTAGCCCGTCAAAATGTCTGTTCTCCCTGCCGATGTGCAGGGAGCATTATCCCAACTCCTGCAAGCCCTAGCATCACCAGACAATACCCTCCGCACACAGGCAGAAGAACAACTAAACAATGACTGGACACCCAATCGTCCAGATATGCTTTTGATGGGCTTGGTGGAACAGATACAAGCCGCTCAAGATCCCTCGGTACGGTTGGAAACTGCAAGGTGGTCTAGATTGAATGCTAAGATGTTGACAGACCCGATCATTTGCGGCCGTGTTATTTCGAAAACAAGCATCCAAAACTCGAAAGATACCTGGCTCCAACGAGTCCAAAGAACTCTTCCTCAGTCTAAGTCCCGATGCCAAGGGTGCCATAAGGTCAAAACTGTTGGAAGGACTTGGAAGAGAGCAGGTAAACGCGGTTAGGAACAAGATTGGCGATGCGATTGCTGAGATCGCCAGGCAATATGTCGACGCTGGTATGTTGGGTCTTTGGTAAAGCTTGTGGGCTGGCTGACATGTGGATTTTAGGCGAGATGTGGATGGAACTTCTGGCTGCTCTGTTTGCAGCAAGCCAGTCCAACGATTCAGGGATGCGAGAATGCGCTTTCCGGATATTTTCGACTACACCAGGCATCATTGAGAAACAGCATGAGAGTGCGGTGCAAGATGTTTTCGGTAAAGGGTTCAAGGATAGCAGCGTCGATGTAAGCGAATGCGCGCCTACTCATGTTGTATTGTTGACTGACTGTTCTCAAGGTTCGGCTCGCAGCCATCGAAGCCTTCGCATCCTTTTTCCACTCAATCACCAAGAAAGCTCAACCGAAATACTATGC
The DNA here is from genome assembly GCA_035928005.1 of Exophiala sp. CCFEE 6388. Lineage (NCBI taxonomy): Eukaryota > Fungi > Ascomycota > Eurotiomycetes > Chaetothyriales > Herpotrichiellaceae > Exophiala > Exophiala sp. CCFEE 6388. The sequence continues at coordinate 17,096 of JAVRRU010000069.1, forward strand.
TTTGATCCCCGATATCCTCAACATCCTGCCCCCTCTGAAAGAGTCGGGCGACACCGAAAACCTATCCAAAGCATTCGTGTCTCTCATTGAGCTGGCCGAAGCCGCTCCAAAGATGTTCAAAAATCTTTTCTCGAGCTTGGTCAAATTCAGCATCTCTGTTATCCAGGAGAAAGATCTTGGTGACCAGACACGGCAGAACGCACTGGAGCTTATGGCGACATTTGCTGAGTGGGCACCTGCCATGTGTAAGAAGGATTCGTCATACACAAATGACATGGTCACGCAGTGCCTCAGCTTGATGACCGATATTGGCATCGATGATGATGATGCTGCCGAGTGGAACGCGCAAGAAGATCTCGACGTGGAGGAGAGCGACATGAACCATGTCGCCGGTGAGCAGTGTATGGACCGACTGGCCAATAAACTAGGAGGAGAAGTAATCCTTCCCTCCACCTTTACCTGGCTGCCGAGAATGATGCATTCCGCTTCCTGGAGAGATCGACATGCGGCTCTGATGGCCATCTCTGCAATCTCCGAAGGTTGTCGTGATCTTATGATCGGCGAGCTGGACAAAGTGCTTGACCTTGTAGTGCCGTCCTTACGGGACCCGCATCCTCGAGTCCGATTCGCGGGCTGCAATGCCTTGGGCCAGATGAGTACAGACTTCGCAGGCCCAATGCAGGAGAAGTATCACCAAGTCGTGCTCACGAACATCATACCTGTCTTGGAAGCTGCCGAACCCCGAGTTCAGGCTCATGCGGCGGCTGCCCTGGTCAATTTCTGCGAAGAGGCTGAAAAGGCGATCCTGGAACCGTACCTGGATCAATTATTGGGTCACCTTCTGCAGCTTCTGCAGTCGTCGAAACGATATGTCCAAGAGCAAGCATTATCAACGATTGCTACCATCGCCGACTCAGCCGAAAGCGCGTTCATCCGTTACTACGACACTCTCATGCCACTGCTTTTCAACGTACTTCAAACCGAACAATCCAAGGAGTATAGATTACTTCGGGCAAAAGCTATGGAATGTGCAACTCTGATTGCACTGGCTGTCGGCAAAGAGAAAATGGGTCAGGACGCCATCACCCTGGTACAGACGCTGGGTAATATCCAGCAGAATATCACCGACGAAGACGACCCGCAATCACAATATCTCCTACACTGTTGGGGTCGGATGTGTCGCGTGCTCGGCACAGATTTCGTTCCTTATCTGCCGGGGGTGATGCCGCCTCTGCTTGAACTCGCGTCTGCGAAAGCCGACATTCAGCTGATCGATAGTGAGGACGACGCATTGGATCAAGAGGATGGATGGGAGTTGGTGCCACTGAAAGGCAAAGTCATTGGTATCAAGACGTCGACACTCGAAGACAAGAACACGGCAATTGAGTTGATCACTATCTACGCACAAATTCTGGAGGCCGACTTTGAGCCTTACGTCGCGGACATCACTGATCGGATAGCACTGCCTGGTCTGGCTTTCTTCTTCCATGACCCAGTGCGAGTGGCCTCGGCAAAACTCATCCCTCAACTTCTCAACTCGTACAAGAAGCGATATGGCGACCACTCATCACAAGTGTTGGAACTCTGGGCCAAATGCTGTGAGAAGGAGATCGAGATCCTTAGCGCAGAACCGGCTATTGATACATTGGCGGAAATGTATCAGTGCTTCTACGAAAGTGTGGAAGTGGTGGGCAAGAACTGCTTGACACAGGAGCATATGGAACAATTTATCCAGTCCGCCAAGTCCACGCTCGAAGAATATCAAAAGCGTGTCCAGGAGCGCGTTGAAGAGAAGGCCGAGACAGCACAAGCAGGGGTTGATGAAGACGATGATTCCCTATCTGTGCAATATGCCATCGAAGACGATCAGACGCTGTTATCGGATATGAACAAGGCCTTCCACACCATCTTCAAGAACATGGCGGTAGGGTTTCTGGAGTCTTGGCAGAGACTTATGCCGTTCTACGATAACTTCATTACCAGCAGTGATCCCACACAGCGTCAATGGGCGCTGTGTATCATGGATGATGTGCTTGAATTTTGTGGCCCACAATCGTGGCAATACAGCGACCACATCATTCAACCCCTGATCAACGGCATGAGGGATGAGAACGCCTCAAATCGACAAGCCGCTGCTTATGGGGTGGGTATTGCTGCTCAAAAGGGTGGCGAGCCATGGTCGGAATTTGTTGCTGCCAGTCTGGAAACCCTGCTGCAGATCACCAGAGTGCCCAACGCCAGAAGTGAGGATGAAGTCTTTGCCACTGAAAATGCATGTGCGGCGATTGCCAAAGTGCTGCATTACAATTCTTCCAAGGTGCCCAATGCACAGCAGGTTGTTGAGCAGTGGCTCGATACGCTGCCTGTGGTTAATGACGAGGAAGCGGCTCCTTATGCCTATTCCTTCGTCGCTCAACTCATTGACCAGTAAGTTTGATCTTGTCACTAACAGACCGAACTGACACTATCACAGACAAAACCCGGCCGTCTTCGCCAAAGCGCAACAGGTGTTCCACCATATTGCCCTCGCATTGGAGGCAGAGATGATTCAAGGTCAGACGGCGAAGAAGGTTGCAGAGAGTGCCAAACAGATGGTGACTCAGACGGGTATCAATGCGGATCAGGTTCTGCAGACCTTGTCGCCAGATGGGCAGGCCACAGTTCGGAGCTATTTCTCATAACATGAGTTGCTTGACGATTGAAGACGGCCGGGATTTGGGACTTGTAAGCGTAGCATACCCAGCTCAATAGATGGGAAGATAAAGCAAGAGATTTGTGGTTCTTCAATGTCTCTACTGCTTGATATGAATGACAAGACTTTTGAAAGCATCATCTACCTAGAGCTGACATGCCTTGCAAGGTATTCGGCTTGTACAAGAACAATACACAATTCTGTATGTCCAGCTGATGAGTATTGTAGTGAGGACTATTTAGTAAGGTCTCTTATTCTGTGGTGGTCGATCAACAGCCACCAATCCCTGCCATGACAGTCCTTGATGGCTAGACGGTGAAATGCTGCACGCATCTTTTGTCGAGTGATATAGGTATAAGTGTGTACCTGTCATAGGAATATTCCTCTGTCAGGAGTCTCGGTACAAGTACTGTAGATCTCGAATTGACCTTCCGTGCCATGCCAGTCCATCTCGCACCAGTTCGTTGAGCGCTATATACCGCCGTTGGGGGTGATCCATAAGATGAGGTAGATTTCAATGTCGAATCTCAACCGCCCATGCCTGTCCCATCCTTGAGATGGCAATCTCATCCTTTCCTGAATTCCCAGCGCATGTCTATACAAAAGTGCCACCAGGCAGTCCAGCGAACGCCGTTAGAAATGCCATATGCCTCACCATGTCAGACCTAATCGATAGGTGTAGTGTGTTTCAGAAAGACCTCTTGAAAGACGCCCGCGACGTGAAACCTAGTCGCAATGCCTTACCTCGCACTCCTCCCAAGCTCATCGACTTCCGTATCAATCTCATCCTCATCTTCATCGTCAAAAACCTTGTCCTCATCCTCCTCCCTCGCTCTCTCTTCCTCCCTCATCTCCTTGTATGTCGCAAAACTGAGCATGCCAAACGCAACAATGATCAACGCGCCGCCCACCAACGCCGCACCACTCAGTGGCTTCCCGGTGATCAACCAATCGGTTATGGCCACCAAGAAAATCGTCAACAAAGCCGCCACGGAACTCAGCACAGGCGAAGTCAAACTCATAAGCACCAAAAAGGACCCCGAGAAAATGGCGTTTGACAGTGTCGAAACGGCCAGTAACCCTGCGGCCTTACCCCTCGGAAGCTCGAACCTCTCGAGGCCGGTGAAGTGCAGGATCGGAAGCGGAATCCAAAGCACACATAGGGTGAACAATCCGACCATACTCCCGAACGTGTTTGCGAAGATCATGCCCCGTCCAGGAGATGTGCCTTCAGGCGGACACGCGAAACGTTTGTATAGCACTTCGTAGAAGCCATAGGCCACGCTCCCGATGCCAATCACCACATTGCCTAAAAGTTTGCTGCCAAGACCCTTCTCCTCGCTCGGTACAGTCTCCTCTTTATCTCCATACGCAACGACCAGAACTCCCACAATCGCCAGACCGACACTCAAACCCTTGTCGAACCGCAGTTTGTCGTTCAACAACATGATACTGAACACGTACGCGAAGAACGCAGAACAATTGTATATCGCCGTCAGGTCCGACGGACTCGTCAGATTGACAGCGACGTACCACGACCCCCCGGCCATAGTAAGAAATGTAGTAATAAACGCCGTCATCTTGATCATATACGGCCACGGACTGGCCGTTCTGGTACCCGCCGCTGCTCCAAGGTCGTGACTCTCGACCATTTGTGCTGTCGTCCTGATCAATTGGACGTGCCGTCGCCAAAACGCCGCCCATGAGAGTTTCCGTTTTTGTAGGCGTATGATGGCGAGTTGTAGAGGCCACAGAAATATCCACGATCCATGCGTCAGGTACATCATACAATATGCTTTGTTCCAGCCAAGGTCGTGCTGGATGTACACTGCCGTCTCGGTCTGGACGACAAAGGAGACTAGTGATAACACCAAGAAGAACGAGGCGTACATGTACTTCCGCCGGACTACATCCTCGGGCTGCGCGTACGAGGGAGATCTCGAGCGGAATGTACTTCGGTGGGAGACAAAGGATTGTGTGGTACGTAGTCTTTGTGAACCTTGGGGACTGGGTATGTCGGGACGCCCTCTGCTTTCGAGTTTGTCTTCTGCTAGGAGGGGGACGTGGGAGTGCGGGCCCGTGGGCCGGTGCATGGAGGGTTTTACAGACATGTCGTCTTCTTCTTCGTCGTCCTCCTCTTCGACATCCGGATCAAAGTGTACTTCTCCCTGGTGTTCGGCTTGGAACTCGTGTTTGATTGTGGATGGTAAAGACTTTAGACGCACGGGGCTCGGAGGACGCGCTGTAGAAGGGTGAGGGTTGAGGGTTTGTGTGGAAGTAGAAGGCAGAGGCGACGCAGAGGAGGGAGTGTAGATGAGGTGGTCGCCCGCCGTGGAATCGCTGCTATCGGAGGCGGCGGCGGTCATCCATGCGGTGTTTAAGTAGGGTGTCACTAGGTCTTGTAGAAGGGGGACCACATGTAATCGAGACTATGTGAGAAGTGGCCTCCTGATGACTACCCGGTAGGTAAACAAATCAGGTTGTAGCGTAAATACTCTGTGGGGGTGTATCGCGCTCAAATTGGTCCAATGATCTGTCAACTCTTCCGGAGAATGAACTCTATGAAGGCGGTCTGGAGCAGGTGTGGCATCAATTGAAGATAAGTAACTGGAATGAAGATTGCGTGCTTGCGGCCAGTCCCTAACTACGGTACGGTAATCACTTTTTTAGGAGCCGCTCTCAACGCTTCCTCGGAACAGACCACCTAGACACTAAAGGGTAAATTAGCCGAACTGCAGCCTTGTCCAGGGTGCCAGGGTCCAAACTGTAATATAAAGTCCAGAGTCCAAACACCTACAATACTAGGCAAGATCAATTCTACTCTACGTTCTGCATCGTTGGTCTCGGGTATCTCACATCCATACAATACATCACACCTCGTGTCTATCGTGACCATCTCATCTATGAAATCGTTTCTCATTACAAGACCACTGACCTTTCGCTATTCAAGTAAAGAACAACTTCTTCTGTCTGCGGCGATTGGTGGCGTCATTAGATAGGCTGGATGATACGCCCGTTGAGGCTGAAGCCTTTCTCTTCGTTGCGGTGCGTGACTTGGGCCGGCCTGGCGCGATGGACAACACATCAGGGGAGGCACGTGAGGGATCAGACCCCGAACCTGCACCTGAGCCCTTTTGCTGACCCTCAGCCTCTGCTACAGCTTCCTTGATTGTCTGCCGCGACAGACATAGGTCGATGTGACTGTTGAAAGCGCGGTCGTTCGCTGGCTGGGGCAATTGACAAATTGGACAGTCCCATTGCTGTTCCTGCTCTGCATCTGACCTGTTCTTGGCCGCGCCTTCGTTCCGCAGATGGCCGGCTCTGGCGACAGGCGAATTGGGCTCGCTGCCGTACTTGTACCGTCCAAACGGCTCGTGCCAGTCTGCCGTTGAATTTTGCGGATCAAAGTCAGGTTGCTCCTGGCTCAGCCGTTCAAGCTCGTCCATTTCTTCCTGCCGCTCCTGGCGTGCGGCTTCTTCGAACTCAGAGTCTGGCCAAACTTCCCACCCTCCTTCGTCCGCACCTTTCGCGTTCGAAGCCCGCTGTCGAAAGAAGTCTGGTTTGTCTTTCTTCGTGCTGACGAGATGTGTACAGCGCAGTCCCATAAGCCGCAATCGAAAGTCGGGCATCTCTTTCTCGAGCTTCGTCAGCATTGGCAGACTGTAATTGTAGAGGTCATCTGCGAGGTGAACAGCTCTTGGAGGTGCGACTTGTCGAGTAAACACCTCGTACGTGTGAAGCTTGACTTTCAACACGAGTGTGCGCCCTTTCACTTCCACTCGTGCCATGTCCTTTTCCAGCTCTTCCGCAGTATGTCTCAGCTTCTCCCTAAGTTCTAGCTTATTGCTGATGTCCCGGAATGTACTTTCTGTGCCGACGCTTTTTCGTTCGTATTCCTCGGCTGGCTGTACTATCGTTCGTCCCAAGCCAAGGTGAGTCTGCATGAGAAATTGAAAGGCCTTTTCACCAAATAGTCTGTGGAGATACGCTCGCTGAGCGTAGATGTCGCCGCACGTTTTAATGCCGATTGCATCAAGCTCTCGCTCGAAAACACGCCCGACACCATTGACTTTGCGAACGGGGAGGCTTGAGATGAACGACATGACCGCGGATCTGTCGTTGGGTATTCTGTATTGTCCGTTTGGTTTGTTCTTATTCGAACAAATTTTAGCCAGCTTTGCATTGGGCGCAATGCCAGCGGAAATGGTGATCATGCATTTCTCGTGGACTTCTTTTCGAAGCTGTTCCACAGCGGCATCTGGATCCATGTGATGAGTGTCGCAGTATTCTGTAATATTCAGATACGCCTCGTCAATGCTGGAGCTTTCAAATCGTGGATCATATTCTGCGAGAATGGCTCTCACTTCTTTAGCTTTGGCCGTGTATTTGTCGAAATTCAGTGGTAGACATATCAATTGTGGACACAATTTCTTTGCGACGAAGCCTGCCATAGCACTGCGGCAGCCATATTTTCGAGCCTCATAATTGCAGGTTGTAAGAACGCCTTGCCCGACAGCCATGGGTACATTCTTGAGGTCTGGTCTGTCAATTTCTTCGACAGCGGCATAGAAGGCGTCGCAGTCAATGTGTACCACATACTGGGATAGGTCTCTTGATAGCTCTAGGGAGCCAATGTAGTCGTCTGCTCGGCGTAGATCGGATCTTAGGTCGAGCTTTTCCAATTGGGCCTTTTGTTTCAAGATGCGTTCAATTTTCACAGTCAAGGTCTTGTCTTTGGTCTCCTCATTGTTAAAGAACTTGGATCCCTTCGAGGCATCGTAGATGATTTCGGCCACCTTTTTCTGGTCGACTGCATCTTGCCCAGCTTTTGTCAACGACGGTCCGAGAAGAGAATGTTTTAGGGAATGGTTTTGAGACGGCTGTGGTGCAGTCTCCGCCCGAGGAGCATTGTCCACAGGAGAGACCTCGTCGGCGACATTAGGAGCGTCGTCTACATCTCGTAAGGTCATCGCAGCATCGACTTTCTCGTCTGCATCATGATTGTATGGCGCAGTCAGTACACTAGCAAATACAGGTGTTGAATGACGCGTGTAATAAGAGTGGACGCGAGCGCGATAGCGGGTTTTTACAGTAATTATGCAAGCACCACTACTTATTATATTCGCGTTACTAATAGTACAGGCATCCTCGGGTCTAACTAAGTACCTCAACTACTTTTGGTGCTTACTAGGTATTAGTGTGGACATTTGCGCTTGCATATTCCAACGTCTAACCAAGTTGCTTTTCTGCAATTACTTTAGATCCGCGACGCGAATCTGCGAGAACTACCAAGGGATCATCAGCTCAGCACAGTCGTACTTTGTTGTGCGAGAAGTGGTAGAGTTGGTCTCAGGTGGGCTGCATCAATATCGGTTTGGTTTTACCCACAGCACCGCTATGCTGCTAGTATCTCTCCAGTCCTCGCAATGGTATAAAGTCCACTTAAAATTGCTGGAAGCGGCATTAATGCCCTTATCTTGCTCAGAAAATGGCATTTCCGGATGAGAGTGAGGGTGTCCACGCTTTGAATTTCTGACTTGCTCTCCCGCTTCCCTGTCCCCTGACTCGCCTTAACGTCGGTCTCCTTCAACAAGTCTGCTCTTCTGTACAACTCGTCGTTCGTTGGGAGTATGCAAAGCACAGTAAATGGGACCACCACGAAGGCGCATATGGCGGCGAAGTAATAGCACCTTTTCAAGTTGGGACTGTTGGCAGGTAATGTCCAAGCGGCGCAGAGAAAGGCTAGCGTGCTAAAATTGGCAGAGGCTGGACCGACCATGTGTCCTGTCGCGTAGGTGTGTGCCCATTGACGGAGAATCAGATCCACGGAAGCTTCGGGATCGTTTCTGTTGTCGTCGATTCTTTGCTTGGACCCAGACTGTGGTAGTGGTGCCAACAGATAACCCGGAAGCGCGATGTAGTTCAAAGTTGTATTCATAGCGAAGAAAACGGTACATGAGGTGATGCCTGCCGCGGCAGCGAGGAGTGAGTTGCTTAAAGACGACATATCTTTCTGTCTGCTTTTAGGAAATAGGGTAGAAAACTCAGGATATCGAAAATAACAGTAGTACAGGCCTATATGAGTTCAGAAGCTTTCATCTACAGGCTTTCTTCTCAATACCTCGAAAATTTCAAGAGAGGGAAGCTCTCAAAACACACGCTCACACATACATAGAACCACCTCGAGCTGATGGCACGCCGTATCTCGAAATCGTAGATCTTACCACGGGCATCGACCTGAACCGGGGTAACTTAACCCCGGAAATTGAACTTTGAAAGGCTAAGGCTGACCTGCATGCTGGGGGTATCCGGCTTAGGCCCCCCAATCGTGTTCCCCTGGACTATTTAGTCAGCCTTCCGAGAATGAGCTTGATATACAACGCTTCGGTCTACTCGATTTCAGTCAACGAACAAAAACGGTATCGAGGTAAGGTCTTTTGAAGCAAGGCTCAAATAAAATATGGCACACCCTGAGGTCAAAGTGGGCAAAATCCCGATCCTGTTTCGCGATTTGAGACCCACTGAAGTGGGCGTGAACGGCTATGATGGACCGGAACATTCCTTCACCGTCCTTCCAGCTGGGCACCGGAGGATGGAAGGTGTGAAAGCATTTGACGTCGGGACTATCTGGGAGAAGGATGTCGAGGTCCCAATGCGTGATGGAATCATCTTGAAAGGTGATATTTTTCGCCCTGCCCAAGCCGGTCCAGTGCCTGCAATAATTCCCTGGAGTCCGTACGGCAAGACTGGCAGAGGTAGGTTCTCCAGAGCCCTTACTGACCATTGACAAGAAAGCATGTCCTGCCACCGTTGCCATCGGGATCCCAAGTGGAATTGGTGATTTCCCAGTCATATGTCACCGTGTTACCGGTCTGTGGGAAGACCGTGTCGACGTCTGTATCGATGTTGAAGCCATCTGTCCATTGACCGCGAGTGTTGGGAGGGTCAGACCACCTAGACGAAGGATGAGTGATGTCTGTCGATCTTGACACTGTGGGCACAACCGAGGCAAGGGAGCACGAGGCGGCTGCCAGGCTCGTGCTTGCGAGTATTGCCAACTTCATGACGAGTCACCGCGTATATTGTACGAAGAAAGACGGGAGTTATACTTAGAGCGCTTTGGGAATCTCTGTTCTTATTCAACTCTGCCTCCTATTGACAGAGGCACGCTCCAGGTTCTAATCCTGGCTGAACACCGCGGCTGATTCCATGACATGACTTCTCTGTCTGAGATGGAGCCGATCACAACGGAACCTGAGCTCACTTCTGTGTCACAATGCATGGGCATTATCCTGGAGTGCAGTGAACTTTGGCTCGCTTCTGAAGCTTCTTTCCCCTAGAGGAGTGGGGAAGTCACCGCGGGGTACACAAAGTCTAATTTCTCTTCAGACCCTTGCGCGTGAGCAAGGGCGGGTGCGAAATAGATAGTGGAGCTCTCTTATCCTGGCTTTGCTCCGATCTGCGGAGAGGATGAGTAAACCGATCGAGATTCTCTTGTGCTATACAGGAACCGGTCCCAAAGTCCCGGAACTCCAAGCTGGTCGATAAAGAATGACCCATATACAGGATAGAATTTTTAGGAACCGCTACAAAGTGTGGAGACGTGTTGCCATTTCGGCTCTCCAGGTTGCCAAGCCATGAACGACATCATACGAGGTACACGCTGGCTCCTCGACTCACTACCTCGTATATCTATTGGCCAGTCGACAGCATGGGAATTCTTGGGGTCACGTTCTTTGGAACATGGAAGGATAAACTTCTGTAACTGTGGCTTCGAATATGAGCATCTACCTCATTCTACTGTTCTGCACGAGCTTGGGTCTCTGTGCTTGCCCCGAAGTCTCCGGCTCGTTCTTCATCGAGCAGCAGGACCTCTACCCAGAGAGTGCTGATTGGGATCCGGTGACATGTAGACTCTATCTGAGGTATGTTCTGCAGTTGGGATGCCAAATCAAGCGCACGAGCTGAACAAAAAGAAAAGCTCCCAGTTCAATTGCACGCTTGTCATCTATAACCCCTACAACAAGACGTCCAAGGTCGTCGAAATTCCAGGGATTTCCCACCCAGGCAACCCAAACTACACCGAGTACCACGTCAACGGCATCGATTACGATGCCAAGAGCGGAAACGTCTTCATCTCTGTCTCATCCGCCGCTGCTTTCACCAGTGTGATTGCTGAAGGGGCTGACGGCACCATCGTGCCGAACTATGCGGCTGCCAACTATACCGGCCCAAATCGCGTCGTCGTGTTTGACCCGAAGACGGAGTGCGTGGTGACCGATGTGGGTCTCCTGTCGGCACAGAACGAATTCCACAACGCGACTGGTGATTATACGAGCGCATTCCAGGACATCGCAGAGATTGAGTCGACTGGTGACGCCTACGCCCCGGCAACTTTTGGTAATACGATTGTTCGGATCCCCTCTGGCTCATCAGAACCTGAGCTCTGGTACGCCACGATTAGTTCCAGCATATTCTATGGCTTCGGAGGCATCTTCTCCATTGGCAACAAGCTTGTCCTTTCTGATTCCATCTCAGGCGGGCTGGTGACATTCGACACTACAGAGCAAAAAGACCCCAAGGCAACTTATGTCCCCTTGCAAAGTCTGCCATCTGACTATAAGCCGCTCAACGCCGATGGGCTCTTCGCACCCAGCAAGTACGGTGGCAAGGTGGCGTTGTGGTCGGACGATTACAACGGAACTTCGGTGTATGGAAGCAGTGACAATTGGGAGACGGCACATTTCTTGGGCCTCATCTTGAATGATGACCCTGGTGTCATCCTGGGCGCGATGACGACGGCCTCATTCGAGATCGGGCAGAGGGTTTTCACACTCACCCAGATCTTCCAGTACTCGCCCCCCGTACAATCCAAGAAGAACTTCCTGTTCTACGATGTCACTACCCAGTTGGATGCTATCGTCAAGGCCAGCTTTGTTGGAAATCTCACGCAGAACTAACGGACTGCATTGACGTAGTCTACTACGCCTTCCCCATAGTTTTTTAATCGACTCCAGCCCGCCTAATTTCCATTGAGGTATTGCGTTCATGTTCTTCCTGACTCCGATCGGACGTGCAGGGCGTTCTGCGTCTGCCCATCCCATGATAGGATGCGGCAGCACACATCCCGGATCGCTCATAGCCTGTAATAACAGATAACTTCCTTGTGAGACGGCAGATGGCAAGTCTGTGTCGGAAGATAGTCGTTCTTTGTTCGGTGATTGTTGTCTTGCGCAGTATCGTCCAATGGATGCTCGGGAATTAATGCCCAAGATACAACATGGTACATGAGGTGATGCTCGCCGCAGCAGCGAGCAGTGAGCTGCTCAAAGACGGCATATCCTCCTATCTAGTGCTGGGAAATAGTGATGATATCAGTGTATTCCTATATTGGAAACTCCAGAAGCCCTAAACGACAGGTATCGTTCTCAATGTCTTCGAAACATGGAAAAGGAGCGAGATCTTCTTAAATAGGACAGCAGAATTGGTGTGATACCATGGGAGTAGTACTGTAGTTGGCAAAGCATGTAGAAGTTTGTCAGGTTATGAAAGGCGCGAGTCGGGGGATTTATTATTGTGCAGGGTTCAGCAGTGGACGCGGGCGCGACGTAACAGGGGACTGCGACGGGGAATTTAACCCACTGCAAGTAAATAATAGACATCACCAGTTTTGGGGTCTAACCAACCGTGGCTCCTTAAACAATGTGTTGACGATCATACTTGATTCAGCCTTTGCATCTGAACCCTGCTACCAGGTACTCGGTGACACTCAAGGGTTTTTACAAATGCACCATTCTCATATCTTCGACGATGCTAGCATTCTGGCGACAAACTTCTACCCATCGCGTTGATGTCAAGCGCATCATAACAACAAAGGCCACTGCCGTCCGCCTCGCCCCTCCCGACGATGCCCACCGATAAACAAACCAAAGCCAACTCTTCCAAGCCACTTACTCCCGCCCTCAGTTCCAACTTTCGCAATGTCAAGAGTCCGTTCACGCCTAGACTGCAGGGTTCGCCCTCTCCCTCGCCTGTACTATCGTCGCGCAGGGAGCCTTTTGTAAGGGCCAAATCTCCCGGAAAAACAGAGCAGGCATCAACGCCCCTGAACAATAATATAACACCACGGTCAGGAGTCAGAAGGTCAAGGCAGGGTACAGAATCACCATCTACACCTGCTCCCATCCGAGATACGAACAATGGCCCACAGACGAGACCACTGTCTCGAACCGAGGCTGGGAAGCCTGCGAGGGCGCAACCACAGGGACTAGGTATTAACAGCCCACGACTTGCTGCGAGCAACGGTCCTGCTGTGAAGAATGGGACACCTGCTGCGTCTGTTGCGACAGTTCACAGGAGAGTCTCCGGAGCAAAGAGTAGCGTGGAGACCAATAAAGACACCCCCTCCAAGTTCTTTCACGCAAGCGAGGCAAAATCAGCCGTGGGAACTCCTGTTGATGAGGCTTTTCCTCGGGGCAACTACTTTGTTGGGCCACCACAAGTTGCTGTTGCTCCTCTTCCCAGTCAGCACAGTACACGTACAGAGAAGGCGAGTGACCTTGACGAGAAGTTCATCAGGGCTGACGATCTCCCTCAAAATGCTCCTTCGAAGCGACCACCACTGCTGCCCCATGTATCAGCAGGCAGGCCAGACACGCTCACTCTCGACCGGAGGCGTGAGCGAGCTGGATCTTCCGCCTCAAGTCAGCCTAGCCCGCCTTCATCTCCCAGGAAATATAAGCCACTGATTCAGCAACCTACATCACCACGGAAAGCACAGACTGGAATAACGCCATCGCCGCCTGGACCTCTTCGTACTACTATCGAAAGGCCCAAAAGTACGCTAGGAACGGGATCTATCAGTCAACTGGTCCCTCAAGCAGGACATCGTAAATCCATCAGTGCTGGTTCGGCAACGGTCAAAAGTGAGGCCGGGGCAGAGGCGCCTCGAATGCAAGCTCCTCAACCACTAGACCTACAGTTTCCTCCGATGGGTTCTCCACAGGCTTTTGTGAACAACACCCTTTCCCCGGAGACACTCAGTCCGCGATCTTTCAGCCTGGCCTCTACAAACACAGTCCCCACCTCTGTGACCAGTGAAACCGACGCTTCAGAGATCGTAAAGCCAAGAAGCAGACCGGTGAGCATGGTAGATCTGGATTCGATTACATCACCAGTCCTGCCGCAAAATGATGGTGCTGCCAACGCTAGAAGGGAACGCAAGGTTCTTGACCTAGAGATTTCGAATTCGTCCTTGTTAGCCATCAACAAGACGCTGGAACGTGAACTACGCAAACAAAGCGGCGAGCTGAGGAGGTTTCGACGTCTTTCTCGTGCTGGCAGACTGTCACTAGCGACAACAAGGACGGTATCTGGACAATCTGCTTACAGTCTGGACACAGTCAATGAACAAGATAGTGAAAACGTCGAGAAATTATCCGACCTAGATGAGGGAAGCGACTTCGGTGACTTTGATGACTTCGACGACGAAGACGACTCGTTGGTCTCGGAGGATTCGAGTTCCCTGATGAGCGTGTCTGCTCGTGCGCGACAACGGGCTAGAGACGAAAAGCGGCTGATGCAGGATCTTAGTAGACATCATCAACTGCTTGCCGAGTCACAGAGACTCAGTTCGACGATCAAAAGGTGTTCCACAATTACAGAAGATCTGATCCGCGAAGGCAACAAGGCGTTGGAGTATAGGGTTGGAATTGGCGATGTCCAGATTGGGGGCCGCGTTTTGAATGATGACGAGTTGGATGAGCGAGGTTTTGTGGCTGGATCCGAAGAGCCAGAGTCAAGGCAAGGCTTGCTGAGCCCCGGACTTGGAAAGGCCAAGTTGACGGAGACACAACTCTGGACTGATATTCCCTCGTCAGGGCCGACCAACAACCGTGATTCCGTATTGTCTCTGGAAGTGATGTCGCCAGTTCTCATGCAGGGAGCGAAGACGGGTTGAGAGGCCCGAACGTCGCCATCGAACTCTGAAGACTGTCTTGCGCTATGTTGAATTGGATCGTCTATCATCCAGAAAACTGTGAATGGATAGAGAGAGGTTGGGTGTTCTTGGAGCCTGGAAGAAGACGTTTTCTTGATTAACAATGGGTTGCAGGAAATGTGTATTCCCTTGAAGATGATACCCAGCATTGATGGTGCATAGCAAGCGTTGGAGTTGTTTTTTCTTTTGTCCAGGATTTCATCATCTTTCAGAATGCAGGGAAGACCTTTGATCTTCATGCAACAATTACAATGAGCGACGGAACGGCGCAAACAGAGGCTGCATTCAGAACTCCTCTCCTCAGATATACATTAAACCATTTGAAGAATGAGAAGCAAACTGAAGTCGTGGTATCTATATCTCATACATCCAAGGCCGCTCTCTATCTTGCTTTGAATGAGGTCGAATCGCACACGATTACGCTGGTGGGAAAGGGGTACTCCGACAAAAGACCCGGTCTAAAGTTCTCATGTCGACGCATGCGCCTTGTCATGATCATGCCCGGAGTGATGTTTATCCTTCGATGATGTTTCCTTATCCTTTTCTTTCTCCTTTTTCTTTTCCTGCTTCTTCATGGACTCGGCCATCAATTGCTCAAAGGCCATGAAGTCGCCTTCTTCTTCGGGATCTCGTTCAGCCTGTATCAGGAACATTAGTATCGCTCTCCAGTGAAGGGTTGGCTTCTCTTACCTTTTGGTATATCGTGCCGCACAGAACCAAAGCCTGCGCACGTTCAACCCGCTTCTCCAGCCTGACGGTCTTATCGTTCAGGATCCGATCGCAAACTTCACGCAATACACCCTGAATTTCGAACTTTGAACCGCGCCATGCCGCAGCCAAAATCTTACCCGTGACTTTGCGTTCGTACTCTGCTTTCTTCTCGTCGGTCCAGTCTGCGCCGCCCTTCTCCTCTAGCTTGGCCATTTCTTCCATGGTCAATTGCGCGTCGATGGCAGTCGAGATAGTGTTCCACGTTTCTTTCGCCAAGTTACCTTTGTCCTTTAGCCGTGAAAAGAAACCTGATATGCCCAGGAATTTCTGCGATTTGAGAAACGACGTCGCTTTAGAAAGGTATGTCTGTCCGACGGCGTGGAGGATTTCGAGGCCAAAGGACTCCATTTTGAGGTTCTCGACTTCCAGTCTGGTCTTTTCTTGGAATGCCGCTGTGACGTCGGCGCCTTTGTCAGTTTCTGTCCATACGCTTATCCGGTCGATGAGTTTTTTGGACAGAGTTTCGACGCGCTCTTCGCGGGCTTTGCGTCGCTCGCGTTCGTAAGCCTCGAGCTTTTCGCGCTGCTCCTTCGTTAGGCCGCCTTTTTTCTTCTTCTTTTGGAGGTCCTTCTCCTCTTGGCTGAGGCCCGCTGCTTCCATGCGGGCTTCTTCCTCCGATTTGTCCATGATGGCTTGCTGGCCTAGATATCTTCTTTGCGGTGTACTCGTGCCTGATGATTGGGGTGCGGATGCGGATGGCTCTTCGGACGTGCCGACGTAGGGTGGTGGAGGGGCTGGAGTCGCGCTCTCGGCTGTAGATTCCTGTCCGGCTTCTTTCTCTTTGGCGCTCATTGTGGCTGCCGTGGCGGCGGTGGCTTCTTGCTCCTTCGTGTCCTGGACATTCAGTTTCTCCTCTGCGCTCTTTGCGAGTTCTTCTTCCTCCATCTGTTCCATTGTGATGTCCATTGTGTGTGTCAGGTCTTTGAGAAGTGTGAGTTCGCCGATCAGATCCACGAACGCGTCGCCGCCGAATATCATGCTGAAGAACTCTGATGGATCTTCGAAGCCTTGACTAGGCATCGCTTTCTCTTTGCCATATTTGTCGTATGCGGCGCGGGTCTCTTTGTTGGATAATACTTGATAGGCTTCGCCGACGGCTTGGAACCGTTCGTGTGCAGTCTCATCGCCGGGGTTCTTGTCGGGATGTGTAGTGATGGCGAGCTTCCTGTATGCCTTTTTTATTTCTAGTTCCGTGGCATCGGGCTTGACGCCCAGTGCGTCGTAGTAGGAGGTGTCGACGACCATGATTGAGGTGGTCAGCCGATTGTTGTCACCAGCTGTGGCTGTTTCCGTCCTTGACCACGTTTTTGGTAGTGTACGTTGGTGTTCCGATTATGCGGTCTTCGGCAGCCGTTGTTTCGTGGTGATTCTTAAAAAAGTCTGGTGCAGGAATGCGTCGAAGGATCAGAGAAGAAAACGAGAGGAGAAGACTTGCACCATGTGACTGCGTCTGGTGTGAAGAATTGTGATCTAACAAATATCGGCTGACTACGAATACTGATTAAGAATTAAATTGCAGCCTTGGGGAAAGCCGCGGACGCCCGTAAAGTCAGGTATCCAGAGGAGTGAGGTGAAGTCATACCAACGGAGGGAGCTTACCTTAGCCACAAGCGACGCCTAAGCCACAAATTTTCAAGGGCTGTCAAATGCGCATCGATTCTGGCAGCAGCGCGGACACTGCGCCGCGGATGCCACAGAAAAGCCGATGCCGCTATGGCGGCCGTTTTCGCAGCCAAGGCTATTCAACTCGAGTCTGTCACTGGTCACCAACATCGTACCATTCGGTTCTTGCTTCCCCACACCTCGCGCACACCATGGTTTAAAGGAGTGACAGTCTACGATCGCGCTGGCGGCTCATTTCTTAACTTGTCCATTCTACGAACCTGTCGCTCTTTACTTCTTTGAATATCCGAAGCTGTGACGTCGCAAGCAATAGAATTTGTAGCGCTCACGTCTGAGCATCCGTCAATATGCCAAAGGCTAGCGAGATTCTATACTACTTGGTCCATCCTTCACAACTACGTTCAATCATTCAATGGTAAGGTCATCCTTGGAAGCTTACTCTGTTTGGAATTCTCATGTCTGTATAGGAAAGTCTGGCACAATGCTGTCCACGAGCGAGACGAGACCAAGGAGTCGGAGTCCGCGAAAATCTGCTTTGCATATTTGAACAAAACCAGTCGCAGTTTCAGTGCTGTCATTCAAGAACTACACCCAGAACTTCTGCTACCTGTTTGTCTTTTCTACCTCATCCTGCGCGGACTCGATACCGTCGAAGATGATACCTCAATTCCTGCAAAGACCAAAGAACCTGTGTTGCGAAATTTCCATCAGAATTTGGAGGTTGATGGCTGGCACTTTGACGGAAACAGACCAGAAGAGAAGGATCGCGATCTACTGGTGAACTTCAGATATGTTATCGAAGAATACAAGAAACTCAAGCCCGCATACAAGGAAATTATCCGGGATGCCACCGAGAAGATGGGGAATGGGATGGCAGATTACTGTCTGAATGCCGAGTTCAACGCAAATGGAGTCGCTACCATTGACGACTATGATCTGTATTGTTACTACGTTGCAGGCTTGGTCGGAGAAGGATTGACGAGGATGTTTGTTGAGAGCAAATTTGGTCATGCAGCACTTCTCGAGAGACCTCAGCTCCACAAATCTATGGGACTTTTCCTGCAAAAGACCAACATCATCCGAGATATTCGCGAGGACTACGACGATAACAGAAAATTCTACCCCAAGGAGATCTGGTCAAAGCACGTCGACAATTTTGAAGACTTGTTCAAACCCGAGTACAAAGAACAAGCCCTTAATTGCAGCTCTGAAATGGTGCTCAATGCTCTCGAGCACGTGGACGAATGCCTGTTCTACTTGGCCGGCCTTAGGGAGCAGAGCGTCTTCAATTTTTGCGCAATCCCTCAGTCAATGGCCATAGCTACATTGGACTTGTGTTTCCGCAACTACTCGATGTTTCAGCGGAATATCAAAATTACAAAAGGTCATGCCTGTCAACTCATGCTTGAATCGACGCAAAATCTGGAAGTCGTGTGCGACGTCTTCCGAAAGCACATTCATTCCATTCGCAAGAAGAACCGACCACAAGACCCCAACTTTATGAAAATCAGCATTGCATGCGGCAAGGTGGAGCAATTTATCGAGTCAATCTTCCCATCACAGAAAGTTGAAGACGTGCTGGCCAAGAGCAAATCCAACGACGCTCAGGCACAACTTGCAGCAAGAGAAAAGGCGGCTGCTGCTTCTTCCGATAGTGCGGATACATTGATGTTGATGGGCGCTGTTTTGACTACATTGTTCGTCATTGCGTTTTCCATGGTAAAGACAGCTCACAATTTTGAATTCGCGGTTCGCTAACCTATTGCAGTTTTTTGTCGCATGGATGCTGGGTGCCAGATTCGATGTGGCATACGAAGAGTTCAAAAAGTCCTTTAGTCAGCTTACCAGCGGAAACTACAGTCATATCACCAGTGGGGACTTCCTTCAAGGATTTGGAGAGGATGATGCTGCTCCTGTTGCTGTTGGTACTGTTGTTGAAACTGCGGTTGATACCGTTGTTGCTACTGTGGTTGACACCATCGTTGCCACGCAGAGTGGTCACGGCGAGCTCTGAAAACGTCCGCCTCTGCCATATTTGGTAATCGACACTGTACATTAATGAGATCTTTCGACAACGTTCTTTGCCATGTTTCCAAGTTTTTTTGGGCCCCTCAAGGAATATGCAGCGAGGTTCTCTTGATCAATCGTTCTATGATCGCCACCAGAACAAGCACGGATGTCAAATTGCAACTCATGCTCTTTCATTAGCTGTTGTTGTGCCGAAGAAGTGCTGACAATGACAATCATAATGCTCGAAATTGACAATTGACAGGCCCGAGAATGAATTTCTCTGAGGTGTCTTGTTACTTTCGAGCATACATTATTCTACACCCCTGTCTTTGGATTGGTTGCCTGCCCCCGTTTTCTTTGCTATTGGACCAGAATCACGAAACACGTTTTGCTTGTTTTTGCTTCTTGATTTCCACACCCTCTTCTTTCATATACTGCACTTGTAGTGAAGGTTGATGCAACAGCGATAGGTCATCCTACATCTCAAGGATGCTAAGTCCCAACGCGTTTCCAAGGCTCTCTGCATAGTGCTCGATATTGTTATCAACCGATATATCGATGCACGCCATGCTCCGTTGTCCAGCATAATGCGAGTGTAGAATCACGTGAGCCTCAAGGATCGCAGGCGCTGAGGGAGCAACTTCAAGTTCTTTCACAAACTGCAAGTCGACGTCACGTTGCAGGTTGCCACTTCCACTTGTGCTTCCTGCGTGTCTCTCTTTTCATGCATTTTTCTTCCTTCCATCTCACCAACCTCCACTTATTAATTCTTCTCCTGCTGTTGTCGGACCGTTCGAGCCAGTCACAAGTAAGCACAACATCGGTGCCACTGTTCCTTGGGATTCCAGGCACTCCAGCCTTCCAACCACCATTCGGCAGATCCAGACGCCTCATCCTCCCATTCCTTGCCCTCCCGTGTCCCTGGCAGATCGCCGTCATCGAAAGCCTAAGGAGATTCCATCAAGCCAAACGCGCAACGAGCCGAGTTGCTTGTTCACGCTTATTTCCCCCCAAATATCTGAAATCAAAACCACCTGACCTACGCTGGTCAACCACGGCACCCGCCTCCTCCCTTTTATGGTCCGAAACTGCCTCCCGTCCAGTCCCATTTTGCCATAGTATTAAAACACTGAGAATATCCAATGGGCATTTGAAAAGTCGGTGTACCGAGTCTGCCACAAGATGACGTGTTTTCTCTGCTTCACATAATAGATCCAGCGCATCTACTTTGCTTATTGCTTACACCTTCCCCCATCCTTCCAGCGACAGTGTCAATTCGGTCAGGTACAAAGCATAACCAACTTTTCCCACACACAACATCTCGGGATCGATTTCCTCTTGCATAGAAACCATGTCTGGTGCCCGCCGCCGTGCTTGAGTTTATCCAATCGAAGATAGATTTGCTTATCAATCCGCCAATAGCCTTTCGTCAACAATTCGCTATCTTACGCCCGGTTCTACCTTGTACGCTGCAAATCGGTTGCGCCCGACCCTACCTCTGACAGCTGGTGTGACGAATCGTCGATCTCAACATGGATCCAGCTCAAGCTTTGGGATTAGGCTTGAATGCCATTCCGTTCGCGACCCAGCACTACGACAAAGTTTGGGATCCCATTCATCACAGATACAAGAAGGCGCGCGGAAGAGTACCACAGGAAGACCCTCACATCCACGAAATGGTCGCTCCTGAGGAGAAGGGCTTAGTCCTTCGGCGTCGTCGAGATGTGGGCTCGGATGAGGAGATTGTTGAAGTCGTGAGGCACAGAGGCGAGATTCTCCCCAAGCGGCCTGGACAGCCACGCCGAAGAGCCAGTTCGATGAACAATGCCCGGGCAGCGGGCGCAGGTGCAGGTGCAGGTGCTGGGGCTATGGTTCCTTATCGAGACAGACGTAACGATTATTCCGACTCCGAAGGGTCTGTTCCACCACGATCACGAGTTCGAGCAAAGTCACAATCTGGACGCTCCCAACAATCTCGACGTCGACGCGGCTCCTCGAGCTCCTCTTCAAGCCTCGCATCTTCAACCGAGGAAGAAAAGAATTGTAAAAAGCTGCAACGCAAGAAATGGATTACAGCTGCGCTTGCCAGTGTCGCTACTATTCACGCTGCTTCAAAGGTGTACTCCTCGATCGAGAAGCATGATCAACGGATTCAGCAAGTCAATGAAGGAGAAATATCTCCGGAAGAGGCTCATAAACAACAGCGTGCTGCACGTTGGCAAGATGCCGCTGCTATTGGTATCGCTGCGCTTGGTATCAAGGGTGCAGTGAGTGAGTGGAACGAAGTCCAGGAGGAACATCGTGAACATCGAGAACTGTTAGAGCAAAGAGAAGAACATCACAAGAAACGGCTGGAACGTGAACGCCGCAAAAAAGCCAGGGAACAGGGTGGTTACTACAAAGGAAGGGACGGTCAATGGTACTATTCTGGACCACAGCCTCAGCTCAGTGAGAGTCGTCGTGGTGGAGGTGGCGGAGGTGGTGGTGGTGGAAATGGAGGGAGAGGGAGTGGCGGGCGAGGATATTACGACGATTCCCGTTCACGGTCGCGTGCAGTGAGTCGTGGTCGAAATCGATATGATAGTGACTGATCTTTGGATCAGGGTACAAGAAGTCCGCCGCCGAGGTCGAGGCGAAGGGCGGAGAAGCCAGAGAGAACTCGATCTACCGTTGGGAATTTTGGAGTTGGGCTATTGGATGCTAATTTGGATGTTTGAGTTTACAGCATAGCGAGCATGGCGAGCATCGGCATCAGCAGCAAGTGTCATCCTTCATTTCATTGTGGATTGTGCAAAACGGTTTTGTGCTGCATTTGCTGGCTTATTGCATACAAATACGGCATGAATGATGCTACGAGATGAATGACTGATGATAAGAATGAGATAGATTGGATTGCCTCGATATTGTGTGTTTGTTCTCTCTTTCTTCGGACAGTATTGCTAAGCAGGATATATGACCAACCAGCAGGGCCTCGTAAGCCAAAGCCAGCTCTTCAGACTGGCCCATCTAGGAATCAGTAGCAAAAGGCTGAGACGAATCTGTTCAGCCAGAGTAAGGGGCAGGCTGTCAAAGCAGCAATATATGCAAGAGCGGCGTGAGGGTTGCCTCCAGTGGGGTGCATCGCTTGGCATCGGTGGGCTGCGAGTCTTGGGTCCGACCTGCGGCTGCAACACCTCATTGCGCATACGCCGCCCTCTCAGCGAACTAAGTGACTTGTAACCTTCCATTCCCACCACCTCTTTGTCGCAGCTCTTGCTCCCTTGAGGGTGTACTGCATGTTCCAGTCCATCTCATAGAACACAACAAGCAACATGGCCGAGCCACCCATTGGTAATTCGATCGCAGGCCACCATATTCTCCCCATGCTGACACTGGCACATAGTTCTCGATGGTGGTACCGGTTTCCTCAAAGTCGGCTATGCCGCTACAGTATGTTCTTTCGGATCACAGCAGTACAGCTCGGTGTGCTAACCAGTGCCAGAACTTCCCCGAACACCAATTCCCCTCCATAGTTGGCCGACCTATACTACGTTCCGAAGAAAGGGCAGGCGACATTGTGGTAAAAGACATCATGTGCGGCGACGAAGCTGCCGCAGCTAGGTCTATGTTGCAAATCACTTATCCCGTAAGAGCTCCACCTGTGCTAGACCGCTCTCAGTGGAGTGTAGCTGACATGCATTTGGCATAGATGGAGAACGGAATCGTCAGGAGATGGGACGACATGCAGCACCTCTGGGACTTTACTTTCAACGAGAAACTCCGCGTCGACACCACAGGTCGCAAGATCCTTCTCACCGAACCACCCATGAACCCACTCAAAAACCGAGAACAAATGTGTCAAGTTATGTTTGAAAGATACAACTTTGGCGGCGTGTACGTGGCCATTCAAGCCGTTTTGGCCTTGTACGCCCAGGGTCTAAGCTCCGGTGTCGTGGTCGACTCCGGCGACGGTGTCACCCACATCGTGCCCGTCTACGAATCCACCGTCCTCAATCACCTGACACGCCGCCTCGATGTCGCTGGCCGAGATGTCACCCGCAATCTGATCGCGCTATTGCTGCGGCGAGGGTACGCACTGAACCGTACAGCTGACTTTGAGACAGTCCGCCAAATTAAAGAGAAGTTATGCTATGTATCGTACGATCTGGGTCTAGATCAGCGCCTGTCCGAAGACACAACCGTGCTTGTTGAGTCCTATACGCTTCCGGACGGCCGAGTGATCCGAGTTGGTAGCGAACGTTTCGAGGCCCCCGAATGCCTCTTCCAACCACACCTCGTAGACGTCGAGCAACCGGGCATCGCCGAATTCTTGTTCAACACCATTCAAGCAGCCGACGTTGACGTCCGCTCATCCCTGTACAAAGCTATTGTGCTCTCTGGCGGAAGCAGCATGTATCCCGGCCTTCCCTCAAGGCTGGAAAAGGAGTTGAAACAGCTTTGGCTCACACGCGTCTTGGGTGGCAACCCCGAACGCCTGAACAAGTTCAAGGTGCGCATAGAAGATCCCCCGCGAAGACGACATATGGTTTTCCTAGGTGGTGCCGTCCTGGCGAATATTATGGCAGACAAGGAAAACATGTGGGTCTCGAAACAGGAATGGGAAGAGCAGGGAGCTAGAGCACTCGAGAAGCTGGGTCCGCGGTCGTGATTTGGTCAAAGCCGCAATGATTGCACTAGCGAAGATTTAGAGAGCCTGCTGCCCCCTATCATTAGGGCGCGTCGGAGGTCGATGAGAGCGATTGAGGGGATTTCGACCGTGTGGATGTCGCTCCATTCAGTCCAATGATGAAGGCATGGGGCACGAGAAGACTTAGGTAGTGGCAGATGGACGGCGGTCCAGACAATAGCGCCAGCCAGCCAGCCACACACATCAAAAGAGCGGACGCCACTCACGAATGCAAAAATGATGATGACAACGATATATGAGGAGACATCAAGCCTAGGCATTGGACGAGAGTCAAAGAAGGCTGCAGTGTTCGAGAATAAAAAGAGAAAAATTCACTTTACAGAGTGGTTTCATGCTTGTAGAGGCTTGTGATATAAATTAGGGTGGCTTCGCATGGTGCTTACTTCGGGTGTTAAGGTTGCCAATGAATGTTTATTCCTGCGTCAACACAGTGCCCGTTTCAGACTGTTTGTGGAACGTCACAGAGTATCGGAACATTGATTTCTCGTAAGGTCATACTGAGTCACTATGGCTTTGCAGATGGAGGCAGAGGCAGAGACAGAATGGGAGAAAGAGCATCATATCGCCCTACTTGCGGTTCAACGTGCCGTGATCTTGACCAAGACTGTCCTGGCGAATGTTGACAAAGGCGCGTTATCAAAAGAGGACAACAGTCCAGTCACGATAGCCGACTTCGGGGCCCAGGCGCTCCTCATTGACGCTATACACCGCAACTTCCCTGACGATGCGTTCGTGGGGGAAGAGTCAGCGGACGCGCTTCGGAAGAATCCCCAATTGTGCGAGAGAGTGTGGGAATTGGTACAGACTACGCGCCTTGATGAAGAAGAAGGGAATGTTCGACTAGGTAAATTGAATTCAATGGCAGAGATGCTCGAGGCTATTGATCGAGGAAGTTACTGTCGTGATGATGGACGTGTTACTGGTAACGGCAGGGTTTGGGTGCTCGATCCAATTGATGGGACCCAAGCGTTCGTGATGGGAGGACAATACGCCGTGGCGCTCGCATTGATCGAGAATGGAGTGCAGCGTGTCGGTGTGTTGGGTTGTCCGAATCTCGGAATCGATCAGGTCGATAGGGGAGATGTGAGCGACGCTACGTATCAGAAGGATGGGGCCGGGGTGATGCTCTCGGCGGTGCATGGACACGGCGCGTATATCAGACGGTTGTCACGAGGGAAACTCGCCAGACAACCTGCACGCAGACTTGAGCTGCAGCCGCAGAAACGATGCGGTGGCGGGCCACTGTCCAAGTTCAAGTTCGTTGACTCTTTGAGAAGTCGCACCACTGCATTGGAAAGACATCGACAAGTCGCCTCGGCCCTGGGCCCAGGCTCGAGCTGGCCCGAAACAGAGATCATGTCGTTGCAGATGCGCTACGTTGCTATCGCTACGGGATGTTGCGACGTTATGATACGTATTCCGCGAGACGTCAAGTACCGCGAGCCAGTTTGGGACCACGCCGGCGGTGCACTTATCTTGGAAGAGGCTGGTGGCAGAGTGACGGACATCAATGGGAAACCACTCGAGTTCGGTCACGGGAGAAGACTGCAAAGGAACCATGGACTCGTCGCGACGCCGACAGACTTGCACGATATGATACTGACGACGGTCCAAAGGATTATGCTCCAGACTGAAAAGTGATGTGCCAGAATGCACATTGTTCAAGATTCTATTCCCTCTGTGCACCACTCCAAGCTTTTGGGGAAAAAGTCCACCCCTCCAGAAATCAATCCACAGTCACTAGCAAGCTTTGTCTATCATACATGAAAACTTGCTCGCCTACAAGGCTGGGACCTTCCACACTTGGCTTCGCCCTGGCTGTTTCAGTCGTACCAGCCAGTGCAGTCATCAATCCAGACTTCGGTGCTGCACTGGATCTGTGGGATGTCGGCTCTCTTTTGCCATTCGGATCTCTTGGCCTCTGGGTCGAAGTCTGCAGCTGGCGATCTCTTGTACTCTGGGTTAGGGATAATATCGACCTCTCGTTTGGCGACTGGGGCTGCCTCGACGTCCCGCTTGGAGCTAGCACTTGGCCAGCCCGTACAGTTGTCGAGCCAGACCGAGGCAGAGCAAGGGATGAGAGGCTCAGGCTCTCTCTTCTCGATCTCGACATCTCTCTTTTCCATGCCCCATGTCGACTTGCTGCCAAGGGCGGCAGCTGAGACCGAGCTCGCTGCATAAAGCAGGACCACAACAGTTGTTTTGACCTGCATGTTTGGGTTTGGGAGTACTGAAAACGATTGTAGTGCTGAAATATCTGGTATAGATTCGAGAAACGAAAGACCAAGCTTGGAAAGGAGTCGTGAGGGCCGACCAGCGGTATGAACACAAAAAGACCAAAATCAACTGGAAAGGAATGGATGTGCTGAACGTGAAGAGAGACCCATATGGTGTTAGTAGGTCTTGGAAGTTCCTTATAACATCTCAGCAAGATTGGGCGGATGGTGGAAGGTCCGAGGACGAGTTTCGAAGATGAAGCATGGTTTGTCTGATGGGTGGTTTCACGTGGGGTCCGTCAGGGGTAAGGCTCAAGGCGCTACCTTAGTATG